>JAGFPH010004283.1:95701-108888 GCA_018207615.1 Philaenus spumarius
TAAGAAAGGGTTTGAAAAAATTCGAAATTTTAGGGGGGTTTGGGGGGGATCAAAGTTATTAAAAAATAACTTCTTCAAAACTACCGAACGGATTGGAATGAAATTTGGTATGTAGCTTCCTCTAGGGCCATAGGTGCTCACTAAGAAAGAGTTTGAAAAAATTCGAAATTTTAGGGGGGGTTTGGGGCGGGTCAAAGTTATTAAAAAATGACTTCTTCAAAACTACCGAACGGATTTGAATGAAATTTGGTATGTAGCTTCCTCTAGGGCCATAGGTGATCACCAAGAAAGGGTTTGAAAAAATTCGAAATTTTAGGAGGGTTTGGGGGAGATCAAAGTTACTAAAATTATAATTTCAGATCTTTTATTATTATGACAATAGTGCTTTTATTATTTAAGATCTATATATATAAAAGCCAAATACCACTCACTGACTGAACACTTAAAAAGAATACAATTACGTTAAAAAGACTGAAAATACTAACCACCACGGGCAACGCCGTACGGGTCAGCTAGTATATATATAATCCAAATACCACTGACTGACTCACTCATCATGAAATCTCAAAAACCACCGAATGGATTGGAATGAAATTTGGTATGTAGCTTTCTATAGGATCGTAGGTGCTCGCTAAGAAAGGTTCTAAAAAAATTCGAAATTTTAGGCGGGGTTTGGGTTCGAAGTTACTAAAATCCCAACAAGAAATACATAGTATAACATATTTATTGATATATTTTTTTGGTTAATGTACATTTAACCTTGATTTGTCTATCCGTGCAAAGCCGGGTCGGGCCATCTAGTAGCTTATGAAACTTCAGAGTAAATGGTAGTAAATTAGAACTTAGAAATCTACCTGCGCCTGTAATCCGAGCCGAAAGCAATTTCGATATGTTTACAAACCACATTTTGCACAAGTTTTATTTACCGTTACACTAGCGGTACAATTACACATGCAAATGTATTTTGACAAGTAATTATTGATAAAGTGTCGACTGAATGTACTATTTTATAGTCCTGATGTTTCACTAGTGACTATTATTTATTGTTTATTACCGGTAATAAATATAGTCGGAGCGTTTAATGTTGATTGGTTGGCCGGTTGTGGTGCATTAAGTGGTCGGTTTTAGATTTAATTGCAGATTTACCGTTTAAAACCGTTGGTTCTAATACAATCAATAACCGCCACCTTATCTTACTGCGACACAAGGAGGAAAAGTGTTGTTTATTTATTGCAATTTAAATAAATACTAGGGGAGACCACTGCGTGCTCCGCACGCCAATCCCGTTGAAACCTTCTATACACATAATCATGCGTGTTTTCTTTGTAATGAAGGTGTAGGATTAATATCAACCCCAAAGCTAAGACGGTAAATAATGTTAAAAGTTCAAATCAAAATTATTTCCTATATTTTATAACAACACTTATAATAAAGGTTAAAAGAACCAGCAATGCCCGGGTTCACAATTTATTAAAACGTAACCTAAAAGTTAGAAATACAAATAATTGCTTCAAAGTTTGAAATCAGCTGTAAATGGATCAAAAAGATGTTTTTTCGCTATTTTACTCAATTGATTGTCATGGTAATAAATGTAAATACATGTGTTGGCTCATCAATGTAGGCCTAAGCTAAGAATTTTTTTACAAATATTGAAATAAAAAAAATGTTTTTATCAAAATGAATTGTACGTTACATACGAACAAACAAGAACATGTTACCTCTTTATAGTAACTAGGGGAGACCCTACGTGCTCCGCACGCCAACCCCCAATGTTATGTTAAAAAAACATATGTTATGTTTTATTTATAATAAAGGTGTAGGATTAATAATAACCTCAAAACTAAGATGGTAAATAATGTTAAATGTTCAAACTAAATTATTTCGTATATTTTATAAAAGCAGTTATAATAATGGTTAAAAGAACCAGCGAGGCTCAGGTCTACACTTTAAAACCATAACCTAAAAGCTAGATATACAAAAATAATTGCTTCAAATTTTTAAATCAGCTGTTAATGGAAATATTGGAGCAAACAGCTATATTATCTGTTAGTTTATTCAATTGGTTGGTAATAAATGTAAATACATGTGTTGGTTTATCATTCTAGGCCTAACCTAAGAATTTTTTCCGACTAAATTTACAAATATTGAAATAAAAAAGGTTGTTATCGAAATTAATGATAGCCTATGTTACTCAGGGATAGTGTAGCTTTTTATTAGTAAATCTATTATTTTAATCGGTTCAGTAGTTCCACAGATTATCCCCAACATACACTCAAAAAAACAAATTTTACCTCTTTATAATGTTAGTATAGACAAGCCCAGACGAGTTGAAAAACGTGATTTAAAAATTGGGTGCAGGGGCAGAACGGTTCGTTCCAAATTCAAGATGGTAGCTGGGTCTGATAAACCCTAAGTACTTCTAATTTTTATACAAAACCATAAAATCGTACGCCGCTATTTATTATCGTTTATGTAAATCTACGCGTTGGTAGGTTGGTAATACTGTATACCGTTACAAATTATAATAACGACCCTCCGTCTATCAGTGTACCGACATCAAGCTTTTAGCCTGTCACCCGTGTTGCCCCATAAATCCCAGTTTAAATACACGTAAAACATAATATAGGAATATGAACGGTACAATAGAGTTAATACATTTGACCAATCGATTGTCAGCCGGGAATATGCCGCCGTGCCCACGTGATGAACCAACATTTTCACCGTAGTTTGAAAGAACGCCCACGAGGGTGTCACACGACTAGGCGGACCTCATCAATCTGTACTAATTGGGGTTGGCGGTTGGCGGAATTAATTAATGAAGCTATTACAACGAAAGAACCTATAAAATATGGTGTATAAAGTAAATTAAAAATACACGTGTTTAAAAATATAAGATATTTATTGTTTTATTTCAAGCTACAACAAGCTGGTAGCCGGGGGGGGATAGGGGGTCCATCCCCCACCACCCCCGGAATCTCGAAATTAGTAGTAAAAATTAATACTAGGTTTAAAAAGTGCAAATTAAATTATAAAATAGACAACACAACAGAGGATCCAGCAACATATTTTACATCATTGTGCATTGCATGCATACTGATATTTAGATTTGCTTGATTAAACTACAACGTACAATACACATGGATGCAGTAGGTTACAGCCTTACTCTCTTGTGAGCTTGATCTGATCTATTAAATAAGAAAACCACGAAGGTTCAACAAAAATACTTTACTCTAACAAAACACGCAATGCATTGTGTATTGAAAATACTCTCAGTACGAGGGTTGGCGTGCGAAGCACGCAATGCTCTGTGTATAGAACATTCTTAAAATACGGGGGTTTTCGAGCGAGGATTTGAACCGAGGACTTTTACGGTAATTTAGGTTTTGATCGATTTTTTGGGAACCAAGCGAGCTATAAGGTAGTGTAAAAAAACATAATTTGTATAATAATATCCTGAATTTAATTTTTTATATTAACTCTAAAGACGTTTCATTCTCTTACGAAAAATGTCAAAAAATAGTTACGTTCGGTTGTTGGATTTTTTGGGCAAACGAACTCTCCCGAGAGATGTAGACTACCAAAGTGTATACGAAATTTGGACCAGATCGGACTTAAAATGCGGCCGCTAGAGTGCGAACACATACATACATATATATAAATAATATTTAATGACACCCCAAAAACGTGTTTTGGGGACCATGGTCGATGCTCATTTACTACTTTCAATCAAAAGCTCATTTTTCCTATGGAAATAACAGACTATATAATCACAATAAAATGTTAAAGCCTATAGTCATAATGAAGCTATCACGTTCCATCATTATATTGTTAACAAGCGTCTCTTTATGTTTTACGGACTCCTTGGCAGTTTTAACAGTGAAGTCTTGATTTAGTATTACGGGCTACTGTACCTCGTTTGTGAATAAATTTTAAACGCAAAAAGTGCGTGACAATCTGACGCGTTAGATACTTCTTTGGTTCTACAAACAGCTGATTTTATAGACCAGAGAAATTAGGAAAGAATAACTGAATTTTTAGATACAGCTGGATCGACATGGGTTTTCTGCATTGTGTCCAGAAATGGATCAGGAAAAAAGTCTACATATGACGACTGACGGCTTGGACAGAATTGCGTCGGGGCTGCATAAAATTTGTTGTGCATTATTTTTTGAAAACATTTCAAAATTTATAAAAGTGGGGAAAATCCCCGCGGGGGGGGGGGGGGGGCTTTGAGGTTGGTGGTTCCGAATCTGTTATTAAGAAACTTCGCCCGTGAGGGGAGGTCTCAAAGGGTCCAGGGGCAAAACTTCTAAGTTAAGAAACGACTTGGAAATCGTTTCCAGATGTTTTTGGACCGATGCTCATTAGGGGCAGGGCGGTTGATTTTTTTTGTAAAAAAAAAATTGGTTACGTCAAAAAAGTTGGTATCATTAAAAAGTCGAAACTTTCTTCTTTTAAATGACACCCTTGAAATGGCAATTGAATGACCTATTTTTCATTTTAAGGACATTAAAAGTGAAAAAATTGCTTATTTTTTAATACTAAACAATAAAGTATGACTTCGTATCCAATCCCTCCCTACCATTACTCTGGGCCCAGAATTTCAAATAGTTCCGTTCACAAATCTGGAGCATTCAAGAGTGTGAGAAAATTTTGAGGTTTTCCGTTTTTTACCCTCGAACCTTTTACAAGAAAATCGACAATATTCTATTAACATTATAATTCGGGGCCACCCGCGGCAACAGCGACATTTCCCTTTAGTAGAACCCCCAACGAGCATCGGTCATATTTTCTGACGTCACATTTGAAATCAGCGACCTCAAAAAACGGTTTCCAATTAGTTTTTGCAACTTTTAAATTTTGGCCCTTGGGCCTTTTTGGGGCCGCTCGGGGTATCGGCGACGTTTTTCGAAGTCAGATTCGGAACCAGCGAAATCAGAAACCCCGAGAAGTGATTTCAAAACTTTTGATCAATATTTAGATATTTAAAAAAAATTATGCTCGAGCCGTCAATCATCACTATGGACAAAACCCCATGTCGATCCGAGCTAAATCTCTAAATTCTGTTATTCCGATGGAATTTGGTTTAATTTCCCTGGTCTAATACATTTTTCTCTTTGCATTTGTTGTCGATTTTATTATTTAAGGATTATTAAATGTTTATGTATAATTTAATTGTAGACCATCTCTCTTAATTAAATGAAATACTTTTTTTATTAATCAATTTCCATCAATTCATAATCTAAAAAAGAAATAAATGACAGAAATTTAACTGGGATTAAAATCATTGATTTAAGTAGGCCTATTTTTAAAATATAAATGATCAAAGTATTTCAGTTTATTGAGTAAAATATTAAATAATTCGACCACGCAGCTGAACCGCTGACGTGAGTTGAGCAAATTTACAAAATTAAATTCGCATGCCACTCCGCATATTGGGAGTATTTTCAATACACAGTGCATTGCGTGCTTCGCACGCCAACCCCACGGTAGAATCCACCACATGGCTTCGAACCGGGTACTTCTATGGTACTTTACGTTTTGATCGATTTTGGGGGAACCACGCGAGCTATAAGGTCGCGTAAAAAAGCAAAATGTGAAGAATAACATCCTACATTTATATTTGTAGAAAAAACTCAAAAACAAATTCATTTTCATAGAAAAAATCTCAAAATAAAATTGCTTCCTGTCAAAAAACGTGCTTCCGATTGTTGGATGTTTTTGGCTAACGAACTCGTCCGAGTGACGTATACGACCAACATGTGTACCAAATTTGAACCAAATCGGACTTAAAATGCGGCCGCTAGAGTTCGAACACATATATACATGACCATGATCGGTGCTCATTTGCTACTCCCGACCTTGGGTCTTACCTTAAGGGCCACTGCAATAGCTCATTTTTCCTATGGAAATTCGCTAATAACAGGCTCTGTACATTTACCGTGTTGAAAATCCCTAACGGCATGGACTCAGATATAGTTGGTTGTTTGTAGGCCTGAGTAAACAAAAAGAATCGACAACAATAAACAATGATTCAAACATACAACAGCTGATTTAGTCCATTAACTTCAATACTTCAACAAATATTAAAATGTGTTCAGCTTCGTATACATTGCAATACGCAAAACCTCTACTGTTTCCCTATGCTACGTACTAACACAGTACGCACTGCGCATGCGCGTAGAGCACGTTTCGCTTTTTGTCTGATTTAGCCAATTTACCCTATCCAACAACACTGTAGGTGTGTTTTGTGTAATTTTCCCTTGTTGTCTAGTTTTTGCGATAAAATATGTTGTAATATGTTTGAAACAATATGTAATGAGGAATAAATAATAAAAATTTAATATTACTCTGTTTCAGAGAGAAAACGGAGCTCAAAATTTCAAAATTTCTAGGCAGCGACATATTTATGTAGATTACAAAATGTGTATAACAAATTTCGTAAAAGAAGAAATATGACCATTTCAAAATCTTCATTCGTGCTTGTCCGAATAACATTATTGTGTTGAAACCTAGATATTGTCGTAATGGCAGTTGTGATCATTTTCATACCCAGATAGATTTAAACTGTTTTATTGGACGAAACAGAGGACGCCAGCACGTCGAAATTATTCATGCGATCTGTGGACGGTGACAGTGTTGGCAACATTCCGGAAATAAAATCCACAATTAAAACTCTCTGCACAGATTAAATTAGTTTAGCGAAAAATAATCATTAAATGTATATATCCGTTAAAAAAAAGAAAAACACAATTAAAATTCAACTCTATAATAGTCTTATTATCAACTCACATAAAGGGAGTCTAAGTACGTACGTGAGAACGTAACAAACTTGTAAAGAGCATTCGCATTTATTCGTCTGTCGTATCTGCTTTTAGACCCAAAACTTTTATTAGACTTTTTTTACTTTCTCACGTATAGATAAAGTATAGTAATCGCAAGAAAATTCGATGTTGAGATTTTTGTGGAAATATCCGTTTTGGGACCCCCTGAGTCAAAAAGTGTTTTTTTTACAAAATGTCTGTCTGTCTGTCTGCACGTAAGTCTGTTTGTATACAAAACTAGAGAGAAAACTATTCGATCGATTTCGAACGAATTTGAACCAAACTTATCAATTGGGCCTGTATGGATGCACGAAAAAAGGTTTTGAAAATTTTTGAAATACAACCCCCTTTTTGGCCAAAAAACTCCCAAAAACTCAGTAATTATTTTTTTATAAAAAAAAACTGCTCCAATGGTTTTAATAAAATTTGGCTTATTAGTAGCTCTTAATGTACCCTACCATATACAAGAACCTCATATTTCTAAAAATTCTCGTTTATCTAATAATAATAATAACTGATTTTGGGGTATTTTTTGGCCAAAAGGTGGTTTGTCTTTCAGAATTTTTCAAAACTTTTTTTCGTGCATCTATACTGGCCTAATTGACATGTTTGGTGCAAATTTGTTCGAAATCGATCGATCAGTTTTCTCTCTATCTAATAATAATATTTATTAGTTACTCTCCTACTTTAATGCATCCCCTCTCCTACCCCTCCTAAAATTATGAGGTCACAGTGAATCTGTTTAGTAATTTAAATATGTTTGTGAGTAAGTATGTTCCAGTTCCTGGTACCGTTTATTGTTTACTCTACAAACATAAAACTGTATTACAACTATCACTGTATTGGGCTGTTGGTCTGAATCGTTGATATTTTGATCTCTATAAATAAAAATTAATGTCGTCTCTTTGTCCTCTATAGACTCAAGAACTGTTCGACCGATTTCACTAAACAATTCACATACTACCCATGTTAATGTCAGGAGTAATTTAAACAAGACAAACTACTAACAGTCCAAGGGGTTGGCTGCCCCTAGACAATAAATATAAATTGAACTGACTTCCTACAAGCCATAAAACTCAAATTGTGCAATATTATTCTTGTGAGATAAAAACAATTTACAATTCGATTACTCAAGTCAAAGGGATCAAATGTGACCCTAAAATTAAATAATCATTTATACACTTAATTTTTATATACGCTGAAAAACTACTCAACTAAATTCACTACAAGTTTCACAATTCACACACACATTAGTAACAGGATTGTTTAGAAAATATGGTCACAACAATTGGAGTAGCTGCCCCTATACAATAAAAATAAATTGCACTGACTTCCTACAAGCCATAAAGCTAGACGGTAACAGTGATTCATTGACATTAATTATTAGGCACTTCCCGTAATCGGACCCCCCTCAACCTTATACTAGAATTAAAGCTCTCGACGAGAAACTTTTGTGAAAATTGCCAGAAGTTAACATTTTTTAATTTTGCAAGCAGCTTTTGGGCGGGAATGATTTTCGATTTTTTTCATTTTTTCACTTTGGGCGCGTTTTGTAAGAAAACGATAAGAGATAGCAAAAATTGTTAAATACAAAAGTTGTAGAAAATTTAATTTCAGACTGACGATTTTTCATCAGATTTAAGATCCAATCATCCATTTAGCCACTATTCATCCGAGAAGGGAAGCTCCGCCCAACGTTTTTAAAGCTAGCCGGTTTCACTGATTCACTGACATTAATGATTAGGCACTTCCCGTAATCGTACCCCCCTCGACCTCATACTTGAATTAAAGCTCTCGACGAGAAACTTTTGGGAAAATTGCCAGAATTCAACATTTTTTAATTTTGGAAGTACCTTTTGGGTGGGAAAGATTTTTTCAATTTCTCACTTTGAGCGCATTTAGTAAGAAAACGGTAAGAGATAGCAAAAAATGTTAAATACAAAAGTTGTAAAAAATTTAATTTCAAAGAGGAGATTTTCCGTCAGATTCAAAATCCAATCATCCCTTTAGCCGCTATTACCCTAAGAAGGAGCTCCGCCAAACAATCCTTCAAATTTTCCATGTTAATCTTATGGAGATAATGTTAAATGAGTTTGAGTCAGCTGCCAAATAAAATAGCTGATTTGTGCTCGGTCACCTATGTACAAACGAGCCAAAGATTAACGAGATTCTTTAGCGAATTTTCCAACTGCGAGCGAAGCGAAGCAGCCATCTGAGGCCGAAGGCCGAGGCGGGGTTGGGACGCGAAGCGTCCAGGGACAGAGCCCCTAGTTTGGGTAATATTACTCTTAAGTGGTACAAAAACTATTTACAATTCGATTGCTTAAGACAAGGTAATAAAATGGGACAAATACGCTTAAAATTAAATAATAATTAAAAATGGGTTAGCTACCTGTATAAAATTAATTGCATTAACATTGAACATCCAAATGTTTGATACGTGCTCTATCAAAAGCCCTGATCATAAGAATTTTATTTTAACCACAAGCAAGGCCGTAACCAGTGGGGGTTAGGGGGACATACCCCTACCCCCTCCATGAAATCCCGAAATTTAACAGTAAAAATTAATACTAGGTTTAAAAATTGCAAGTTAAATTATAAAATAGACAACACAACATAGCCCAGTCGGTATAGGTTACAAATACCAGTAATTTGCAATACGGCTGAATTTTTTTTATAAGTACATTAAAGTATGTAGATTAACATAAAAAAAAGTTTACCATTCTATCGATTTAACAAAGTCGAAAAAAAATCGATTATCATTTTTTTTTCGATTATCCTTAATATTTCGAGCTGGAATGATGATAGAGGAAAATAAAAAATACCACCGTGTAGGGAAGGTATTTTTCAACAAAAAAGGTCATATGTATTTATTTCGTCCGAGCAATGGTTTGTCTGGAAAAAATTTTATAATGCAAGTATGTATTTTGCAGCAGGGGAAATCACTAAAAGAGGACATCTTATTCATATATGAAGCGTTGGCTCATTCTAAATCGGCCAAATTTTAATATATCGAATTGAAACTTGACATAAGAGTTAAAATATATATTTTAAACATTTATGCTGAGTCTCAGCTTGTTATCTTGAAAATTACCCGATCTAGGAGTCGATTTCGATTATCGATTTTACTAGTACCGGACTCACGAACGAATTTCAATCTATTCCAGTTTCGTCAATTTTTGGAATATCAACATCAAATTTGTTTTACAAGTTGAGTACACCAGTATAAATATTCTTAGTAAGTATGAACGATTTTTTCATGTTATTTTTAAAAACGATGCGCTTGAAAATGGCATTCTGTTTTACCTATCTCGTTTTAACTATAACACCTTTGGATTCAGCGACTCCATTTTCGACATTTTTGAACATATCGATTTAAAAATTGGTACAGAAGTTAAAAACACAATTGTTTTTTGCTATACTTATTTTAAAAACTATATTTAAAAAATTGACTAATCTGCAGCCGATTAACTCAAGCTTTTTGATGAAAAATCTAAAAAGGTCTAAAATTATACTTTTTTAAGTTACTTGTGCTTTGAAAAGTGAATAATAAATAAGGTTTATACTCCTTGATCTTGTTTGAATCTATATATTTAATTTTTAAAAAAACTTTTAGGTTGATATTTTGAAAATTTTTTAAACTGGAGCTGTTTAAAATGAATTGGTGGGTCCGGTACTCCTAAAATCGATAATCGAAATCGACTCCTAGATCGGGTCATTTTCAAGATAACAAGCTGAAACTCAGCATAAATGTTTAAAATATATATTTTAACTCCTATGTCAAGTTTCAATTCGATATATTAAAATTCGGCCAATTTAGAATGAGCCAACGCTTCATATGTGAATAAGATGTCCCCTTTTAGTGATTTCCCCTGCTGCAAAATACATACCTGCATTATCGAATTTTTTCCAGACAAACCATTGCTCGGACGAAATAAATACATATGACCTTTTTTGTTGAGAAATACGTCCCCTACACGGTGGTATTTTTATTTTCCTCTATCTTCATCCCAGCTCGAAATATTAAGGATAATCGATTTTTTTTCGACTTTTGGAAATCGATAGAATGGTAAACTTTGTATTATGTTGATCTACATACTTTAATGTACATATAAAAAAAATTCAGCCGTATTGCAAATTACTGGAACTTTTGGTCTAAATTGACCTTTACCGACTGGCCTAACAGAGGATCCATATTTTACATCATTGTACATCGCATGCGTACTGATATTTAGATTTACTTGATTAAACTACAACGTACAATACACATGGATGCAGTAGGTTACAGCCTTACTCTCTTGTGAGCTTGAACTGATCTATTGAATAAGAAAACTACGAAGGTTCAACAAAAATACTCTAACAAAACAAAATCATTCATCATCCTTACATCCTATTATATTTTAAATGGGTAACTATATAATTTTTTTAAAAATAAGCATGAAAACTGGTGTTTAACACGTTCACTGCTACGCAAATTTCGTATTTCCTATGCAAGGAGCTACCTTTTATTTTTTTATATCTATAGAATAAATGAGTAGAAATTCTTTTTTTCTTTAATTTTGTACATTTCCACGTAATAATCATAATGTGTTAAAGCGGACGCACATTGGCTTAAAATTGGAGTGCGCAGCACGCAATGCTCGATGTATTGAAAATGTACTTCCAATACGGAGGTAGGCGTGCGAAGCACGCAATGCATTGTGCATTGAAAATACTCCCAATATGCTAGTTGCACGCAAAGCACGCAATGCATAGTGTATTGAAAATACTCCCAATATGGGGGTTGGCGTGCAACGCACTGTGCGTCGGCCGCTTCTCATAGTGTTCAGTGTCAAAAGGGTTTAAATTCAAATCCCCGGTCCTGGCCCGTCCCCCCCCCCCCCCCTCCTCCCCGTAAAGTTTTCCTGTCTACGGCCTTGGTCAATCCTAATACGAATCCTACTGTCTTCTCGTAAAATAAGATAATTGAACCCCAATTGTCTTTGTTATTTAAGAAAGCTTGCTCTGCGGTAAGGGCCGAATCTTTAACGATTGGGTTTGAAACGTGATAAGGTTGAGCACAGATTGGCTCATTATCTAAAGTACACTTCATTTTCGTTTCCTCTTCCCGCGGTCTTAGAGAGTGTTAATCTAAAGAGTAATGTTGCTTATCTGTGCGTTAGTATGTAACTGCGTTATAATCAACACAATCAGTCGATCATGCGAGCAGTTGTAAACAATGGCAGCTGATTAGATATGATAATGTATTTTTGAGGTTAGCTTTTTGTAAACGTTGAAATAAAATGTTCCTAATTGTTGGAACAGCTGATGGAAAGAAACGCGAACCTTGCACAATACGAAACCTTCGTTTTTCAAATAAAAAAACTGTAACATTATATTCAAAACTAATTGAAAGAAATGTGACGTTTTATGTAGTCGAAAATGAAACATACAAAACGGTAAACAATATTTTACAATATTTTTAAAATTAACAAACATTTTTATGATCTTTAAAATGAGGTAAATTCCTTTATGATCATTTGTATCTGGTCTGACTAGCTACGACATTTTCTCCTGAAATAAATCGGTAAAACATATGCATGTTAAAACTGCTTCAACATTGTTACAGAAATCTGGAGCAAAGAAAGATTCTTTAACTTTGCATCGTCGTAACGGTCCCCCATATGATATGAAACAATTTTCTTTGAATTTCCCTGAGTTCCATGACCGTAAGGAGCCTGAATGTTTGATTTTAAAATAATAGCTATTTAATACTCCCATGTTATTTAAAAATGAGAAAATAATATGTTAAATAATTATGAAAATAATATAATATTATGTTCAATAAACTACTGAATGAATCAAAACTACAATATATTCCAGAATTTTTCATATTAAGGAAAAGCATCCTGTCAAATTGTATCTATGTAGTCACAGATTCTTTCTATTACTTTTAGCCACACTTTCTTTCTAGTTACAGTTACTTTCTAGTTACATTTTCTTTCTAGTGACAGTACTTTCTAGTCACAGTTTCTTTCTAGTCACTGGTTCTTTCTAACTACAGTTACTTTCTAGTCACGGTTTCTTTCTAGTCACAGTTTCTTTCTAGTCACAGTTTCTTTCTAGTCACAGTTTCTTTCTAATCACACTTTATTTCTAGTCAAAATTTCTTTCTAGTCACAGGTTCTTTCTAATCACAGTTTCTTTCTAGCTACAGTTTCATATTAGTCACAGTTTCTTTCTAGTCACGGTTTCTTTCTATTCACAGCTTCTTCACGCTTTCTTTCTAGTCAAAATTTCTTTCTAGTCACAGTTTCTTTCTAATCTCAGTTTCTTTCTAGTTACAGTTTCATATTAGTCACAGTTTCTTTCTAGTCACGGTTT
>JAGFPH010004284.1:8549-33968 GCA_018207615.1 Philaenus spumarius
GTGGATCCGCCAATGACCACGGTAAGTGGGTGTAAGTGGGTGAAGTGATAGGTACACCATATAAATGTGGTATTACTTTCTAAAGGTCTTAGGGTGACCTGAAACACATAGTTATTTGTTCTAAAAAACATTTTAATTACAAGAAAAAATATTTTTTGAAAATTGTAGGCGGCTGTAGCGCAGTTCCACGGGTTTCTGAAGTTGGGTGAACACCTCATAAGGATATACTATTCTATTTTCTTTAATTTCAAGCCACACAAAAATATCTCTATGACGCCTATATACCGTTTTAAAAAACTTATTTCTATGATCCTAGATAAAATAAAACCTGAACACAAATTCTCATAATAAATACGTTTACTAACCTCAAACGCGTTTCAACGACAATGTCGCCATCCTCAGTGATGCATGGGCTACAGTAACCAAACTATAACTTACATGCATCACTGAGGATGGCGACATTGTTGTTGAAACGCGTTTGAGGTTAGTAAACATATTTATTGTGAGAATTTGTGTTCAGGTTTTATTTTATCTAAGTTACTTTCTCACAAGTCAAGCTCATTAGTTATTTATTTCTATGATCCTGTTGTCACCACTACTGTTCTCGCTCACGTTTTTGTTACCCGAGAACAATACAATTTATCTTTTTTTGTGATCAGATCCTTACATTTTACTATTATAAAGTCTCCTTCATTGATGGACATATAATCAATTTCTGGAATAATTGGTTCAGCTCCTTCATTTTCTCCTGAGGCAACAGTATCAAAATCTTCTTCACCTGTCTATATGACATTTCTGACCCTTCTGCCGATTCCGGCTCATCCACTGACTCCTCTTCCAGATTTGTTACACTTTTTCCAGGTCCAACCAGAAGTTTTTCCTTCCAGCTGGTTCTTGGTCTGTGCTTTTCTTTTCCACAGTATAACTCACGAAACAGACCTATTACAGAGTCATTCATATTTTCTTCAACGTGAACTGGATTCGCACCAACTCCTTTGTTGGGTAGCAGATTCAATATTTCCTGGTGGTCCAACGGAACAATCCCCGTTTTTCTAAAACCACTTCTAATGTTGTCTCCGCAACTGTCACTCAGCTTGTCAACAAGTTTTTTCAACATTGGTTGGAAATGGATCTTATTCAGCGAGCCCTGGTTACTCTGTCTATATTATATTTTTACGCAGCAGCACGCAATGTTAATTTTCCGCATCTTACTGCATTCACTGCTTTTTCTAAATCATCTAAATTCTCTCAAAGGTTTTGTCCCAGGGGGTCTCTTATAAAACCTTGGCATGTTTGTTTTATCTGAAAAAAAAACAAAAGAAAATTTATTTAGTTCAATTTTATTTTGGGGTGATCACTTCACCCCGGGCAGGACCAAAATATTAATAATTTTATTTTCTTTAAAAAAAACCCTCACCTTTTACTACCTCACGCCACCTTGACCCCCTTCCCCACCATTATTTATGGAGCTATACCTAATTAAATGCATTCTATAGCCCATTAACTCCTATAATAAATACCATATGAAAATAATTGCCTATAACTGGAAAACTACGTGTCCTACCTAAAAATCTTTCCAGTAAAATGTTAAAGAGAATTAAACTTCCTTCAAAATTTACTGGTCAAACATATTTTTCCAGTATAGGAGGGATGCCCTCTTGGATCGCCAGAGACATACTTGACATAAAAAAGCTTAGCGATTGGTTAGTAGATCACCCACCTTTCCTTGAAACGCAAGGGACAGGGGCTGTTGGTCCTGATGGCGTTAATTGCTACTTAGCACGAAGTGTTGGTATCACTGGCATGAAAAATATGTTGCAACATTTCAAACTTTCAAGACCTGATGTTAAAAAACAAGGATAGGGTTGTCACCGTGGCATCTGTAGCTTGTTCACTTAAAATTAAAAACAAGAAGTTCACAGTTGACCCCCTAACTCTCTTTCAAAGGATTTGCCTGATAAAACAGTCAGATGATGACCTCCGAATCTTATTCAAGAATGAGCTATCTCCCTTCCCAATGTCTTTGTTTACAGAGGAAGGAATGCACAAAGGGAAGAAGTCTACTTTGTACGAAGCATTTATTCCTGCAGAAGAAGTTAACTTGGAGAACAATAAATGTGCAGTCATCGATTGTGGATACCTGCTACACAAGGTTGTATGGAGTAAGTCAAAAGAAGCCACATTCGAATCAAGTGTGTACCTCTTACGTGGATTATGTCAAGCGGCACTTCGGCAACAATTCAATAGTGGTTTTCGACGGTTATCCAGTTGGCATCAATTATCAGAGCACTAAAGCTACTGAACAATACTGACGTTCCCTACTGCACTCTTCAACGAAGTTCGTGTTTACAAAAGCCACCACCATCAGTACTATTTCTCAAGCTAAATTTCTGACTAGTGATATGAACAAAAAGAACTTGATTGCTTTGCTCATGTCAGAAATGGAGGCTAATGGTATTCAGGTGAAGCAGGCAACAGAGGATGCTGATGTTTTGATCATAGAAACTGCGATCTCATAAGCAAGAAATTTCGACAGCATCATTATAACAGGAGAAGATATTGATCTCCTAGTTTTGCTGACAACACGAGGCTATTCCGTACAAAATATTTACTTCCAAAAAAGTCGGCGAGGTACGGTAATGCACCAAGTGTTTTGTATTCGTCAAGATCGTTCAAATATGGCAGTGAAGACGTTTTATACCTTCATGCCATTAGTGGTTGTGATACAATGTCAGCGCTTTTTGGAATTGGTAAAAAAAGCTCTGCTGGTCTACGATAAAAAACCATGGCTATCAGACATAATACAGATCTTCAAAGACCCTGAAGCAATGCCACATCAAATCTCGGAGGCCGGAGAAAAGTTCCTCATCAAATTGTATGGAGGGACCGTGGACGGGGACAACCTGGATGATTTGCGTTATCGCACATTCCAAACTGTGGTGGCCCGGCTACAATTCCTATCAGATTGCCACCTGCACGCGATGCTTAGGGTTCTCAACCCCAGGATTCGGGGTACCGGTCATTTTTGGGTACCTAGTAATCCCGGGATTAGTGTATCTCAATCCCGGGATTGACGGGATTGCAAAAACAAAATTTTTAAACAATTTATGTATGGTTTTATGTTTACTTATTGCAGTGCTGTCTATCGATTGAAGAAACATTTTTTCAGAAGTCAGCTCTTGAAAGTTTCCTTTTTAGGACAAGGTAGGCATATTAGTTCATCTTCGGGATTCATTACAATTCTTCCGCAGCATTAACTTGAATGTTGTCTTCAGCTTCAGTTATGGGCACCTCCCCAGCATGTTCATGATTTTCATAATCCGGGCCATCTAGATCGCCAATGGCTATTGGCAGGTTTTGAGCAAAAAAAATCTTCCTTGAAAGAGTTTGGGTTAACTGGAAAGATTCCAGTACTTCGAAAAACCCTGATACTCCCTTTTTGATTGTTGCCACAGAAATATAGGTGCCATAAAAATTGACGCTACATCATAAGGAGTAATTTTCTTATATTCACTTGCTGTCATAAACTTGTCTTACTCCTTACTGAAGGCTCTTTTGAGTGGCGCAAAAAACGGTACGTCCAGTGTTGGATCTTGTGAGAGGTATGTGGTGGTACTGAGAGTAAGTCACGGAAGTAAAGCCCACAACAATGTAAAGCTTTGTAGTTCAGTGCAGGCTATAAAATATGTCTTCAAATATATATTAATGAAGAATAAAAGGTTTGAATAGCTTACAAAGGGAATGATTAAGCCATTTTCAATGTTCAGCATATTGGTAAATTAAATGGTAACATTAATCCACAGGACGAAGTCAGGCATTCAGAAAAGGTCAACATGAGGCAGCGTGGCAAATTTTGGGCTTCCCATGCATGAAAGACTCCCCACCATCACCCACCTTAACATATGCACCTCCTTAACGGTGAACGTGTCTCCTCTACGGAACACAATTTTCACATCTCTTCTGAGGAACTATGCTATGCTAAAATGACAACTTTCCAAAAACCATAATTTACTCTAAACTACCTCGGTGCTGTACGTGGATTACAGCAAGGAATAACGGAAGCACTGTTTACAGGGAACACCGGTGGAGGGCTGAAACACCCTGTGATGAATATATACCATGCATGTCAGCAACTTCAAGTGCTACTACTTGGGCATGTTGCTTAATCAGTACGAGGCCCGACATGTTTTCAGTCACTAAAAATGGTTGATGAACATGACCGGGCGATCAGGGAAGAATGCGAGGCACGTGGACTATTAGAAGATGACAACCACTAGGATACAACCAAGGAGTCATATTGTATCTTTGCTCACCTGTCAAACTTATAGACCTGTCGTGATTATAGTAAGCACCTATGGACCATCCAACCAAATCCAGCTGTGGGACAAATACAAGGAAGCATTGTCAGTGGATATCAAACATAGATTACAGCTGCAAGGTACGCACAGTGACATAATAATTAACGAAGCCTTGAAATCCATTGAAGACATTAATTTCAATCTCTGGGAAAAGATTGCCTGATTTCGGATTGTCTCCCCAGGGCATTGGGGAGTTTTGCAATGTTTTAAAAGAATTATTAGACTATGTGACGTTGCCGCTATACAGACTTACTTCAATGAAATGAGATTACGTTTGCTTCCCATGCAGCGGCACGTTTTCTATACGATTCTGAGGGGTGTAAATAGTGGGGATGGGTATCTCTTTCCTTGACTCACCGGGAGGTACAGGCAAAACATTCGTGTTAAACTACTACTGGCCCAACTCTGAAAGGATCTCATTGCGGCGACATTACTGGGCGGACTGCCCATTCCGTGTTAAAGTTGCCGCTAAACCTTGCAAGCGAATAAACCCCGACATGTATATTAGCAAGAGTAATGACCGTGGTGCTCTCTCACAGCAGTGTAAGTTGTTTGTATGGGACTAGTGCACGATGATGCACAAGCACGCAGGAGAAGCATTGAACCGCAGCCTGCAGGACTTCACTGTAATCAGACTCTAATGGTTGGTGTTGTTCTACTAGCATTCGATTTTAGGTACACACTGTTAGTTATTGAGAGGACTACACAAGCAGGCGAAATAAACGCATGTCTTAAGGCATCGCCACTGTGGTCTAAGGTGGAAAAGCTCCATCTTACGTCCAACATGTGTGTCCATCTTTATAACGTCTAAGAATCAGATGCCTATGCAAGAAAGCTGCTGCAAATTGTAGAGGGTCTTCTGGAGACAGACACAGGTGGAAAAATTACATTTACTAATGAATTTTGCCATCCAGTGGTGACGGGAGATGAGCTTATTGCGCATGTTTTTCCCCAATTTGGGAAGTTATATTACTAATGAAGGGTGCTTATGTGAGAGAGCAGTTCTGTCTCCAAAGAATGGTTCTATCAATACAATTAATAAGAAGATATTTGACATTATCATCAGCTATATCATCTGTAGACACAGTTATGTCCAGTGACGTCAGCAGTGCTTACCCCTTAGAGTTCCTAAACTCCTTAGAATTAACTGGAGTGCCTTCCCATAAACTGGAGCTGAAGGTTGGCGTTCCAGTTCTGCTGATGCGTAACCATGATGCACCTAGATTATGTAACAGCACCAGGATGCACCACAAAGCTGTGGAGAAATATTATAAGAGCCACCATTCTTACCATGCTACTGGACAGCATTTTAATTATTCTGTGCAGTCCAATCATTCCTAATAACTTGCCACTTTAATTTAAAAGGCTGCAGTTTCCGTTGAAGTTAATACGATTACTATTATTGAGTCCCAATGCTAAACGTTGAAAGTGGCAGGAATTCATTTAGTCTCCCCGTGCTTCTCCCATGGTCAGCTGTATGTTGGTGGCTCTTGAGTATCATGTGCTCAGAACTTGCACGTGCTAGCGCAAAATGGATAATCACACATTGTAGTCTACCGATCTATATTGGAATAATTTTTCCACTCCAGTTTTTTTTTAAATCCTTGTATAAATAAATAATAAAGTATATCTATTTTGTTCAACTATTTTGTGAGATAGTCAGAAGGAAAACGAAGTACTAATTGATTTTGTAAAAGTAAGAATAAAACTGTTACAGATAATAGTTTATCTGAGTGGGATCAAAATCCATGCAGTAGTTTGTGACAGTGGTTTCAGTATTTAATGAGACAAATCTTTTATTATCATCATTATTTTTAACGTTTATTAAAAATTACACTTAACAAGAAACAGAGTTTTACTTTTTAGCCTTATAAAAAACTCGCTTTTATGTTTAAGAACTATGAACATTATGACGATGTGATAGTTTTAAATACTTACGACCTCCGCATGGAGTGATTCTAGATAGCCTAACACCGTATATGGAACTAATGATGAGCCACGCAGCCCGAAACTGCAGTAATCCCAATACAACCAGCAGTGGATTAGTTTGACGTACGATAAAAAAGATTAAATAAACCTATTTATAAATTTCTGCTAATCCCTAGGCTACAAAATTGTAAACTTGAAGGAAAAAAGTTATGTACTATTTTCAAACATCAAATATTTTGGTTACATGATTCGCAAGGCCTATGTTGAGGGAAAAGTATCGAAATATTCAAACATCAATATTTACTAGATGGATGTACGTACAATTTGTGATGTGTTACTGTAGTGTTATGAATATAAAAGACTTAAAACCTTTTAAGTGTAAGGCTTTTATTATAATTACACTTTTAAAACATTTAGAATAAAAAACATGTTGTGAAAGCAAACAAAATCTAAACAGTTTATACTTATGGTAACTTTACCATAGCAACAGGAGGCCTACATAAGTGTAATAGTTGTTTCCACAACATTTATCACATTCTTCCCCTCCCAAAAGAAAGTTAGTCATAGATCACAATCTTCTAAGTACTTTGGAAGTTGTCTGATTCGTTTCGATCTTTCTCATATGTAGTTCATTGATTGATTCGCATTCAAATTGATCTTGATTCCGAAATGTTGAGGGTGAATCAGAAGTGATTGTCATAGAGTGAGGTAGTGTGTTTTGAGAGATAGGTGTCTTGGAGTGAAGTAGTGTATCTTGAGAGCTAGGCATTGATTCTTCACTATGTTCCTTCTTGTAGCAAGTTGTCTCAACGACACACTAGTTTCAGTGGCATCTTACTTTTTAATCCAGGCATAACCAGGGTTTGTTTGAAGTAACTCTGGTACTTCAACATAATCATCGTACTTACTTAATCTTGAATTGTTCTTAAACAGAACTGGACCAGGTACCAAAAGCCACTCAAGTAATGTAGCTCCATTTGTTGATCTCAAGTGAACCTGTTATGTGAGGTGCAGTACTCAAAAGTGACCTAATGGCATGTAAGGCTTTGTCTATTACTGTTTCCCACTTCGTGACTGGCAAGTCTTTACTTTTGAGGGTTAGGTTGATGGTCTTCCAGATAATGCCATTGTACCATTCTACTTGTCCATTTCCTTTCAGGTTATATAGAGTTGAACGACTGTTAGCAACTCCAAGATAATTGAGGGAAGAATTGATATATTTAAGACATAAATGAAGAGCTTCGATCTGAGTGTCTGAAAGCATATAAAATTGTTAAGGAGAATAGTTTGGTCAAACATTTAATGACAGTAGCCGAACTTATATAATTTCAAGAAAATCTTGAAAATTCATTTATATTCATTAGAATATATTTGTGTTTAGTCTTAGTGTTATTCTTTCCATAGGGTGCTTTAGCCTTGGT
This sequence comes from Philaenus spumarius, assembly GCA_018207615.1. NCBI lineage: Eukaryota > Metazoa > Arthropoda > Insecta > Hemiptera > Aphrophoridae > Philaenus > Philaenus spumarius. The sequence continues at coordinate 16,258 of JAGFPH010004284.1, forward strand.
AAGCTGACATTGGTATTTACAGAACTAGGTTTCACCACTGAGCATAAGGCACACCGAGATGGCATTTGTTTTATGTCTTCAACAGAAAAGGCAAGTTTTTTTATCTTATCCAGTGAAGCATTCTAGTTACACCTGGGTGACAGAGAGCCTGATGAATTTCAAAGAGCTCATTGCGGCTATGCAAAGCTCCACAAACTCAAGACAATGTATCAGGCTTGATGTTTTCTATTCCTGGTCTATATACGATAGGGCTATAGACTACAAGGGCTAGACCAGTCCGGCAAGGAAAGCGTCCCCGTCATTGCCACTGTGATGACGTCATGGTGGTAACGCCTGCTCCATTCCCACCGCTTCTCATAAGTATTCTCTGCTACAATAATTTCACTTTCTTAGCAAACCTGTAACATTTTGATGATGCACTCTTCTTTAGTTTTAGAATTGACACTACACAAAGCAATAAGTAGACTGTAAACAATTAGTCTAAAGGTGTAAGAAGAAGACAGGGTTACAAATAAAACTAACTAATTCGTAGGTAATAAAACGTTGTAGTGTACTAATGTTAGCATACTTTTAATTTGATTCTCTGAAACATTTCTGAAAACTAAATACGAAATTGAACAAAATGTGCCACATTTTTTAAAATAATTGTACTCATTACAATAAACCACCAAAACTTGAATTTCATAATGCAGTTTAATAAAACATGTGTAATACTTATAAAATAAAACAAAATAAAAGTTATAAATACTTTCACATAATAAGTAGCTTATATGCAGATATGCACATGACATAATAATTACTGTTGACATAAAATATTTTTTTTTTTTAATAAAACTACTTTATAGAAATTTTCCTTCCTTAGGAAATAGCTAATTTAATAGTTGAATTTTAAAAATTGAACTATTTAAATTTAAATTGACACTGTGCAATTTAATTTAGTCTAGAAGTTTAACTTAAAATTATGTTTTATTTTTGTCATCAATAATTTTATTACTCTAGGTTTAAATTTTATTATAATTATATGTATATCATATATTTATTTATACCTAATTATTCTGACAATTTTAAGTGCATTTTGCTAGTAATGATTTTTTTAAACATTTTAATTTAAAGCTGCAGAAGAAATTACTTGAGGACCTTGGTAACTTTTTAACATAAAGTAATCTCGCTTGCAACTCTTACATTAAATAAATAATATCTTTTAATGTTTATTTTAATTTGAAATTGATAACTTAAAATTTGTTGTTTTTAAATTTTGAGTTATCAATAATTACCGGTACTCTAAGTTTAAATCTTATTATTATTTATATATTATATATTTATATCTCATCGTCCTGAAAATGTTTGTTTTAATGTATTTTGTTAGTAAAGTTGTTTCTTGGAATATTCAAGTAACATTAAATAAATAAATAAATACCTTACTAAACATATAATTTAGGTGATTGTGTGTATTGTATAATTTTTTAAAGAAATTCATGAAATGCCTCTTCGAGAAAATTAGCATTGAATATGCGTCAAAATGCGAAAATCTCGTCGAATTATATACCTTCTTTAAAAACAATTGCTCAATTTTCACCAAACTTGCTAAACATATAATTTAAGTGATTGTGTGTATTGTATAACTTTTTAAAGAAACTCTTGGAATGCCTCTTCGAGAAAATTAGCCTTGAATATGCAAAAAAAAGGCGAAAATCTCGCGGAATTAAATACTGCCTTTAAACACTTGTACTGAAAAAAATAATTGGTCAATATTAACCAAACTCGCTAAACATATAACTTAGGTGATTGTGTGTATTGAATAATTTTTTAAGAAATTCTTGGAATGCCTCTTTGAGAAAATTAGCCTTAAATATGTGTCAAAAGGCCAAAACCTCACGAAATTATATACCTTCTTTAAACACTTGTACTGAACAAAATAATTACTCAATATTAACCAAACTTGGTAAACATGTAATATAGGTGATTGTGTGCATTGTATAAATTTTTCAAGAAATTTGTGGATTGCTTCTCCGAGAAAATTAGCCAAATATGCATCAAAAGACGAAAATCTCACGAAATTATTTAACATTCTTTAAACACTTGTACTGAAAAAAATAATTACTCAATCTTAACCAAACTTGGTAAACATATAACATAAGTGATTGTGTGCATTGTATACATTTTTCAAGAAATTTGTGAAATGCCTTTCCGAGAAATTTTCTTTAAATATGCGTCAAGAGGCGAAAATCTCAAAGATCTATATACCTTCTTTAGTCAAGTTGTAAGATCTCCAACTTCCCAAAGTATAAAATAATATATAATAGGACCATAAGTCAATTTTAGAAAGAGAGCATTTTTATTTTTGAATTTAACTTAATTTACATTACAAATGTTTTTTAGAAAGAGAGCTTAATAATTAGAAGCATTTTAAAGTAAAGGAAATAAATATAAAAGGTAGAAGGCAGACAAGTATTAAAAGTAATTATTATATTCAATCTATATGTGAGTTTAAAGAATAAACAGTTTATGCAATGACTTTAAGACGCGGAAAGTATAGGCTACGAGTTTCAAGACGCATTTAGAAAAGCAACGTCTACACCAGTCTAGACGAGATAAGAAGCGAACACCTGCAAGCCAATTCCTGGAGAAACGGCCTACGTGCATTCACACGCAAGATCCACAGAAAGAACGCGTAGTTAGCATCCCAAAGACTGACGCAACTTTGAACATCTATAGGATCAGACGTTTTCTGATTGGTGGAAGGGGAATGGACGCCGGCTGAATGAGCAGTGGAGAAAGACGCTAAAGTCACTCGTCAACTAGAGACGTCGCAGTGAACGTCGCTGGAAGTGTTGCGCGCTGCGCATTGTTAAAAAGTTTAATTATGTAACATTTATTATTTTCCTTGTCAACCAGAGTCCAAGCAGTAAGGATGCTTGAAGTGTTGCGCGCTGCGCATTGTTAACAGTTTTAATGTAACATTTATTATTTGATCTACAAGTACAATGTAGTATCGCATAGTCATTTGGTGTAAAGTGCGATCGCTTAAATTAATGTGACAGTAAATCGGACACGAACATGAACTAGGCTACGAAAGTTTTTTGCGCGTGCGAGTGGGTATTTTTTTAAACTAATAAGTTTGTGGTCTGCTTATTGTAAGTACAGTGCACTTAAAATTCTTTTTTTTAATAAATTAATAGCTCTCTTTAAACTTATAATCTATAATTTGTATGTATTTGAATTTATTTTTTTTTGTCGTATATTTTATGATCGTATTAATAAATGTCAAAGGTAATTTCTAAATCGTCTACTTTGTTTGGCCTAATCTGATCCTTTTCACCTTATATCAATCAGGTCATTGAATTCACTACCCGAGATAGATTAAAACTAAAAATAGAGTCTTGCAAATCAACTCAAATAAATAATTTGTTATTTTTTTATTTGTAAGCAGAAGAAGCTATATTTTTTATTTGTAACGCATAACGTTACAAAGTGTACTGAATAAAATAATTACTCAATATTCACCAAACTTGGTAAACATATAATTTAGGTGATTGTGTGTATTGCATAATTTTTTAAAGAATTATCGTCTGCAACGTTATATCAAATAACAAGTGAGAGCTAAGGCGAACCGTGCTTTGGCGGAGTGTCATGGTACCAGAGTGACGTCACATAGGAGGGGGGGGGAGAGGAAGGTTGGGACAGTCGGCAAGCGTCAACATCAAAGGAGTGAACCAGCCCTTGTATTCTATAGCTCTGTATATACGATATCAAAATCTTACAGTGCCAGTTCGATTTGCCATCTCGCAACCTTGTCATTTTTTATTTTACTATATAATCTCTTGTTGAAGATTTAAGAAAGAGTCTATGATCAACTTAAATTACTTCCCTATTAAAAATAATTTCCATTTCCTAAGCTACTCCATTATGGCCTCCTTTTTGATAGCAGAATTAAATTTCTCGCTTCTTGAAAGCATACAGGAGAAAAAGGCTACTGCTCTATTATCTTGACAATATAGTAGTAAGGCAAAGTTTGAAGCATCGGTTTCGACCATCAGGATGCGATCACCCGATCATATAGTAATGATTGTCACATTTGCTATGTCATTCTTCAAATTTTCAAAATCGTTTAGCACCTGATGAGATATTGGCAGTGGAAAAGATTTACTATTGATTTGATTTTGAATTTTAATTGAAAACCAGGGGATAGTAGGCAAAGAAATCCATAGCCTGTTTTAATGTCGGAGCTTACAGGTGGTGGCAGTTCAAGCTATCAGGATCAGGATTTATTACTTGATGACTTACCAAATGGCCAAGAAGTTTTTTAGTTTTCTGAGAAAATATACTTTTTTGAATTATAACTGGAGCATATTTTTATAGGTACACACACAGGAAAGGTTTTTGACAGATTTTGGTCATGATTGGAAGCTGATGTTCCGCACCAGTAATATCATCGAAGTAAGCTATGACTCCTTTAAGTCATTTATCATGGATTATTTTGTCCATCACTCATTGGAAACAGGCCACCCATTAGTGACGCCAAAAGGAATTCTATTAAATTCATTTAATTTAGCGCAGGCTACAAAAGCCATAAAGTGGCTCTCTTCTGGTAATATTGGGATTTCGTGATAAGCAGCTTTTAAATCAATAAAACTTAATACTGTGTAATTTTAGCAACCTTTCTTACTACACAATCATCTACATCCGGCAATGGTTAATCATCAAGCAAAGTATACTAAATAAGTCTTATTTGTAGTCTTTGAATAATAAAATAACTAGCCTGATTTTACGGTTGCCATTTCTAGTCATTAGTACTTGTGCATGCCTTGGAGGCATACTGTCTGTTATGATTTTTCTGACTGAAGTTTAGAAATTTTCGATTTGATGAACTGCTTGTCTTGCTCGGAATATCGCCTGGATCTAGTAGCTATAGAGTCTGGAGATAGATTACCAAATAATTTCCACAAGCGCTGGGACAGCATTGTAAATCTGAAGAGTGTCATGTTTGCCACCCAATGCCATATTAATCCTATAATGCAATTTCATTACATCATGTCCTATGAGAACATCAGCACACAGCTCATTGAGAACAGAAAGTTTAAGGTTTGGATAATTATGTTTAGCCAGGCTTAGGTCTGCTAGTATACAAACCTCAAGCTGAGAATAACCTTCTAATAGTATGTCCCTGAGATTGTTCACTCGAACAAACATTGGTGTTTTATTAAATATTACTATTTTATATTCTTAATATCAATATTTTAATAAACAAATTTAATATTTTTATTTTACAATATAATTATAGTTTTTTTTAATATTTATTTTAATACTACCGCAATAAATACAGTATAAAACTATTTGTTTATAACAATTCAAGTTTTGTGTAAATAAAAAAAAATCAAAGTACCGGTATGCAGTTTTATTTTAAGCCTAATATGTACAAGCTTATCAATGTTGTTAAGTCGTGTAAAATTTAAGAAATCTTTCAATGTAGCTAAGAAAATACATTAAAAATAATGTACTAATTTTTACCAGATTGAGAAACTAATGAAAAAATTCTCAAAGTATTAGATGGAAGTATGGTTGTGTGAAAGGGGAGGGGGTGGCAAAAGATTGTCCGCACCAGGTGACATTTGCCCTAGCAATTCTATTGCTTACAAGGTCATGTGGGGTCTTAAAAAGGTATTTTCTAAAAGTACAAATTTCCAATTTAAAGTATTTTCAAAGAAATACCACAGTTTTCCTGCTATAGCAAAAAAAAAAAAAACATTTTTTGCAACCTTTCAAACCCTTTTTGTAAGGGTGGAAATTTTTATAGGTTGTGTCTACAGAGTTTATGATCAAAAGAACCTCTGAGCAAAGATCTCATCTGGGTGTATTAATTCTAACAAATGACTTATTTTTTATCATATTAACCCGCAGTAATAAGACTAGCTTGTTCACCCTGTCTGAATTATAGTAATACTCAAATTAATTGTGTTAAGGCGTGATTTCACTACATTTTATGTAAAGCTAATGTTTTTATTTGTAATATATAACTAAACAAAACATCAAGTATCATTCATAATTTTATTTACCTTTAGTTTCATACAAATAAAAAAACTCCAACTCATTTCTAATCATTATACATATAATTTTCTTGAAAGAAATTACAAAAATAACAATAAAGATCACAAACATATCAATCTTATACCTAATTTTACAAACATTGTACATCTCAACTAAGAATGCTGCTGTAAAGAACATAGTGATATTTTCGGCAGGGCAAATGCTGCACACTACTTAGAAACAGAGTACTATATTAAAGACCACTAAAGAATACCGTGTGTGGCGGCCAATAGGATGGGCGTGCAGCGTTGCCATATCTACTAGTCTCGAACACTCCTGGTATTTACAGCTCGAGGCTTGAGCGCACAGTTTAAAAAATTATAAATGCGTTGAGTCAGCCACGTTCAGTTAAAAGCGTGGGAAGAACTTGACAACGTCGCACTAAGGCGATTGGAGTGTTCAAGGTCTCGGTGTACACAAGCCCGTCCCTCAACGGTATTCTTTCATGGTCTTTACTGTAGAACTATGGCAGAAGAATACAACAATCACATCTTAAAATATAATTGCACCAGGCTTGTTAGTTAAGCTTTTTTGAAATCATTTTTCTTATTAAAAATATTTAAATGTATGTTTTATGGTTTTAAAACAATTATCACAAGATAAAGATCATAGGTATCTTTAGCTTCTTCTATACTACAGATAGATGTTTTTGTGCTTGAGATCAGGGCCGGAACTAGCCCTCCTTTCACCCGGGTCAAGGGTATATTTTTGCACCCTCTCTTCCCTCTCTCTCCCCACCATATACTAACTCCATTTAAAACTATTTCACGAAAATAAAAGCATATGCTTAAGTCAATGCTATTAACTACAGTTTCTTATTTTTACTCAACAAGCTACACCCTTTAGTGCAAGCAGACAAGCGAAATTCAGTTTTACGAACTTTACTCTTCTCTATTGTTTTTTTAAATAATTTTTAACTGAATCTAAAAAGTAAAAAGTTTATTCTTCATTTATTTGTTAATCTGAAATTACAGAAGTGGGTGACATATTAAGAAATGAGACATTCAGTTAAACTTCAAATCATTCTTGTTTATGTCTTTTAGCAATAAATTGGTATTCAAATAGGTACTTTACTATTTCAGTTGGGAACACATTGAAAACAAATAAAATTTGTACTATGAGTTTTGAGTACTAAATTTACTAACAGTCCTTAATCATTCTTGAATATAAGTAAATCAAATAATGTTTGGATTCTATTTGGGTATTTCCGTTTCTTCAACGCCCTAGGCGCATTAGGCCTTATGTTTTCCCATTGTCCACAGTGTCTGGAACTGTATACAAAATATTTGTGAAAGTGAAACAAAGTGAAATAAGTTAATAAAATAAAAATTTCAAGTACCTATACAGTTCAATTCTATGATTTATTCTCTACAATTTGTTACAATACAATTTTATTTTTCGGTAAAGCATATTTTCCTAAATTCCTATTCAAAATACCGTTACGCCTGATTTTGTTAGCAGTCTTGTAGTAGAAACATAAAAACTTTTGTTTTATAAAAAAAAATTGAAATTGTTACCGGTATATATGTTTTATACACTTCTATTTAGATTACAAAACTTTTGAATATTATGAAAAAATGACAAAAAATGTTTACTACTACTTTTTAAGTAGTAGGCTTAAAGTTGGATTTTTTCCGTTACTGAGCATTTTTTACTTCATGTACGGTACTAATAACTTAAAATTTTACATCAATACATTTTTTAGTTGCATATATGAATTCTTTGGACCTTTTTCCATAAAAAAGCTATTGCACACTTTTATATTAGGATATAGACCTAATTACTATATTTGGTGAATTTTTTAAAAAGTGCTTGCAAAACGGCAAAAAAACCGAGCGAATTAACACGACCACTTTCAAGGTTAACATCTGTGATATTATGATTACTGTTTTTTAAATTACATCAAATAAAATATAAATAAAATTGAAGACGTTAAAAAAACCAAAATTGCACAAATAATTGAAATAATGCATTATTATTTGAAAAATTGTAACTTGTAACATATAGAAAATAATGTTTACTATTTCTTCGCTTTTTCCGGCATCCCATGTCTGTGCTGGAGCCTTCGGCTCGGCGCCCCCTCCAAGCCGGCGCCTGGGGCACATGGTTGGGGTTTCTAAGTAATCCAGAAATCTTTCAGTAAATAGTAGTATTACGGAACCAGCTTATAATCACTTTTGATCGTGGAGAATTTAAGTTACATAAATAGTCCAGCAACAATCCTGCTTTGTTACAAGACATTTTTTAACAGCTGCTGTAAATCTCCAATGTCTGTGTTTAGAACTAATCTCAGAACAGAAGAATTAGTTTATATGCCTCGTTTAAAATGTAAAGTATTACATTTCTTTGCAAAATATTTCGAACCTTTATTTTATAAACTAATCCTTAAAGACCTGGAAGTGTTTTGGTAAGGGGTTATGTTTAGTACGTTATATTCACCTGGGTTATATTTCACTAGTGATGCATTCTACCTAGAAACCGAGTAGTAGGACTACAGCGAAAGAAGTCTACAAAGACAACTTTACTGCACTAGGCTTGTTAGTTTTGCCTTTTTAAATGCAGATTCTTTGTTAAGCGTATTAAAATGTTGCTGTAAAAATTAATTGCATAATCTTAAAAACTTTGAACAAAAAATACATTTATGACATGTTTACAGGATGTAAAAAACAACATGTAAACAACATCATATTATCCTAACTATACTATAAAACATAGAATTTTAACTTTAAACTTCTTTATCTGCCTGTATGTATGAATGTATGCGTGGATGTTTTTATAAGTAGTTCATTCTTTTACTTCTCCACAAATACGGTAAGTTTAAAATTAGACTATTTTATTTTGTAAGGTTTAAGAAGCTGTATTAGTTTAAGATATTTCTTTTTTAATTCTTGAGTTTTTATGTCCATTTTTCTTTGTCTTTATTATGTATTTTGGTTTTGTTTTAGCCTTAAGTTAAATATGTCAATATGTTTAAAAATTTTAATTGTACATGGGTTAAGTGTAAGAGGACTGATGGTCCTAACTTTCCCGAAATAAAGTCTATTCTATTCTACCTTGGAACTATTTGAGGTACAGCAATCATCAATAAAATATTCTGACTCACACACAATATCGATTGGGTCATGTACAATAACTTACCCAGAAGAGAAAATACTTCAAAAAAATAATTTTCTTATGGTAAAAATATGTTAAATTTGAAATAATTGCCTTATTTTGGAAACTATTTGTAGGTACATTAATGATTTGAATGTATGAAAATATTCCTTTCTTGACACTGTCTAATGAGCCCTACCCTATTAAAATATTTTAACCAAGAGAGGAAATACCGCAAAATTCCACATATCTTATGGGAAAACCATCATAAATATTTAAAATTGCCTTAACTCGGAAACTATTTAAGGTACAGCCATAATACAAATATGAAAATATTCCTTTGCCAACACCATGTCAAATGGACTCCACACTATTAGAATAAGTTACCCAGAAGAGGACATGAATAATACAAGCCCCATTGCAAAATTAATGTTAAATTAAAATGTTTTTATTTCTAAAACTAATAACGTAGATTATGTTACAAATATAAAAATTCCTTTCCTGACACCTCATTGAATGGGACATAGTACAATTACAATAGATTATCCATGAGTAGGTTATCTATTACAATTGTAATAGATTACAATGATTATTGCAATAGATTACCGTAAAAATACATTTTTCTTATGGAAAACCAAGTAAATTTAAATTGCTTTATCTCAGAAACTATTTTAGATAAAATAATAAAACTAACATAAGAATATTCCATTCCTGACAAAGAGAGTTGGAGAATTAATTGGTTTCATATTGTATTAATTAATACAGAAACAAAATTATAAATTTAAAAAGCATTCGAAAATTATCCAGGCACTTTTAAACAGTTAATGCCATAATGGGAGTTTACACTGAAATTTCATACAAGATTCTGAACAAAACAAAATATGCCTTATTCTTTAAGAATTTAATTAAACTATTTTAAGAAATGAGTTTAAAATTGAATGCAAGAAACAATTATTCCTAATATTATCAGTTAATGTACTATGCAGTATTCTTAAAATATAAATAATGTATTTTAAAAATGCAAACTAATTTGATTTTTATTAAAGCTATTTACTCATTTTTATCACCCTTAAATTATATCTGTAAATAATGTTTCCCTCCCACCAAAAACAAAACTTTTACCATTACAATTAATAGTTTGCTGCAATTCAATATTGTAATCATGTGCAAATATCATTATGTTACACACTTTATAATCATAGATCTATAACAATATTTTAAAATCCAGTAAACTTATAAATATTTTAATTGAGACGAATGAGTTCTCTCGGAATTTTTAATAGTTCAGTCAAACTAGATAAAAAAAGGCCTGTCAAAAAAACTTTACAGATTATTTGGATGTCATAATTAGGAATTGATGACAAAATCCTAAAAATATCATCAGGGTAATTAGAGATGTTAAGAGTCAAAGTTCACCTACATTGGTTTTTCATGACTAACTCGTCTCCTATGCATTATACATTGAGGCTACTATAAAAGTTATAGAAACATTTATTAACTTTAAAATTAGTTACATGGACTTTTTGATAAGTATAACCTTATTCAAAATATATCTCACAAAGAAAATGTAGCAATGACTTTGTTTTATACCGCAATATAAACTGTGGACCAACAGCATATTGCAGTTTACAACACAAATTATATACTATAAAAATAATAATATTGAAATGTAAATTTAAAAAAAAATATTATTTACAAAATGGATACTTATGAATAATAATACTTATTTATAAACGGAAAATGTTTTGTATCAAGTTCTTCCACAATCAGCAGTAGGTCTAAACAGTTCCTCCATATATTTGCAAAGTCACCGTAGATCCTTTGACACTTTTTGAATAATTTGTTTAAATACCTTGATGAAAACTTACATTATATTACCCACTCTACTGTGTTGTTTGACAATGCCGGCTGTGATAAACAAGTTACTATAAAATGAAAACTCTACATTTTGGAATCCATCAGTACTGAGATATCCAATAACCTTTTATATATGTCATTTATGGTCGGTATTTACGTCATGTCATATAGCAAAAGGGTATCACACTTTCTCCACCAGTTTTAATAGAGAGTATTAATATATACATTCACAATATTTGAGAACCATTTTGTCTCAAATGTTGTTGTGTTGGATGCATATTCTGGAAATAGGAAAAAGATAGACAGTAGAACAGCAGAGGCGAATCACTGCTATTTCTGCTTCATATGATGTTCGATTAAAAAAAGTATAAATGTGCCAAAAAAATGTCTGCCTGGTCCAGTTTTTTAACATTAAATGAAATTAGAATTAGCAATGAAGATGATGACCCAGAAACTGAACTTGGAAAATGGAAATTGAAGATGATGAGGAAGAATGTTAAGAACCAAAACTTCTACCGATATAGATAGTCAGAGTGGACCGAGGTTTTTTTTTCAAATATTTAATCAATGAAAAATCGTACCCATTCATTAGGATTAGATTAACAATTAACAAAATGGATTAGGCCAACAGCGGATCCATGCAAAAATGTGATAACCTTGTAGATGGTTCAGAATTGCAATTGAATGCAATAATTTCTTCAATAACTTATATTAACGAACGTAGGTACTTGATGAAATTCCATTATAATAAATAATAACACTTTTTTTACTTTCACAAAATTCTTTTACTGAACCGTGCCGACCTAGGTTTACCTTTGGTACCTACCTTTCTTTTCCTTGTACCTTTAGTCTTTAAAGGTTGCCTTAAATATAGTTGACAAAACCTAGATCGGCATTGCTCATTAAAACAATTTTGTGAAAGTGAGAAAAAAAGTGTTAGACCAATTATTTATAATAATTTTTTATCTACAAACAACATTTGTATAAATAAGCATAATATTAATAAAAAACATTTTCATTCCACTATAAATTGCAATAAATGTGCAGTTTATACAGCGATTTCCTTTTCATTGTTATACTCCTACTTCATATCCTATACCGTATAAATTATTTGTCCAGCTTCGCCGATGGCATGATGCATTTTATATATTTGAGCAGCAAATTTCAATACTGTTATTGAAGCAAGGATAGTTAGCTATTTAAATTAACAAGGATTGGTTGGTATTCAATTACAAAAAAGCTAAAACTCATGGACTAAATGTATTTAACACGTTCGCTAGCGACTGAAAAATTGGACTTTCAATATAAACCAATGTCATGAGTATTTGTGACACTCTGATTTTCGCTATAGACCGCCGTCACACATGCGTGACGCTTAGGGCGCAAACCACAGCTCGATGTCATGTATTTGTCTTACTAATATGCCTTGGCTGCCAGTTAGTCTATTTGACCGTTTTTATAAGTGCATATCGGGCTGTGGCAATGTCTGTCACAAATACCTGAGCGAGGGACTTTTGGTTTTGGAGTGTTGGCCAACCGGTTATTCATGATACACATATAATTTAATAATTTACTCATGTATTAAATTTGTGATCATTTAATAAACCTAAGTATAACTAAACAGTGTTCCTTTATTTTATTTACCAAAACAAACATTTTGAAAAAAAACTTATATTTTTCTTGAGTCACGTATGTGTGACGGTCGGTTTGTAGCACATTATCATTAGTAGAAAAATGCTGTGGGCCGACGTCACACATGTGTGTCGCAAAACATCCACAAAAATGTGCAACTGTTACTTGTAAAGTGAGTTAGGCATTTTTGGATTGGTATTTGAGTATGATAAACAATAAAAGAAATTATTGGTCTGGGGATGTTTTTCCATTTTTGCATTATTTGTATACTAGAACTATATTATATGTTTTACAATTATTGGTCCGCTACGAACATCCATGCGTCACATATACGTGACCGCTCGGTAGCGAACGTGTAAATCAATCTTATATAAAATAGTGTTTCTATAACTTCTATAATATCCTTCATAGACGTACGATCCATAGGAGCCATATTTAAAAAAACAATTTTGGTGAACATTTTAATTTCGCTGCTGATATTTTAAGGGTTTTGTCAAATATTTACTTATTTTCACTATGTTGAACTTATATTGTATACAAGTTTTTATTTGTACGTTAACAACAAAACTACATGAATACAGAAATTGAACTTTGTAGGAATTTGACTAACCAAACATTATTATTATTTTACTCCAAGTAAAATACTAGTATTTTCAATATTACCTAAATAAAATTGTGATCATAATTATTATGAAAAGAATTTATAAAATTTATAAAAATATAGATTATTACATTACAAAAAATTATTACAATATTACATTACCAGTATTATACAAAAAGTATTGTTTAATATAAGATTTTCTTGAATTTATTTGTTTTAAGATAATTAATTAAGTATAATATGTATTAAAATAAATACTCTACAGTTAACATGATATGCATACATTTAATACATATTTCAACGCTTCAAAAATGAATTTATGCCTCACTGATAATGTTAAGTCTTAAGAACATCTACATTAATATTTGAAATTAAAATAGAAATCTTACATTTCTCTGCCTCTATGAGTGAGGTCACAAATTCATTTAATCAGCGTAATTACTATATATAGCGTACATTTAATTCTTTGGACGAATAGACCTACCATAAACATTTATGAATATTCATTAACACATAAATGACATACATTTTAAAGTATACAAACATCATCTACTTTCTTATTTGACTGTTGCTCAGTCTACTTTCAGAACCTGTAGTTGTGAAGATCGTAGAAGTTGTACTAGGCCTATGTTTAGCTAGTTTGATGAAACAGCAAGGCAATATGTTGTGCAGCTTATCTTTAATTGCTCGCAAAACTTTCTTCTTAACAACAAGAATAACAAAGATAAATACTCCTTGAAGGACATTTGCTGCATCAGATAAGTACAAGAGTCTTATTATCCACTCGTCTCGAAAATACCAAGAGATGGCTTCACAAACCCAGCTCAGACCCATCACTATGAACAACTTTATGTTGAGGATTAATCTGAAATTAGAAAATAGTGGAATAAAATAGTTAGTGTTGTTAATTGTTGTACTGTATTAAAAACTTTTTCTGATAAAGTACAAGTCATTTTGCAGGACATTTGGCTACAGTAGGCCTACCACATTAACAATGATTAACTCATTTTACCATCTTGATTAATGGTAATCATAGCATAATTTTAACATAGTTTATCTCCAACATGTATAACTTTCCTTTTTTGTGTTCAGTAACTTGTAATGTGCGTGCATATTTTATTAATATTATCAGCTCAAACTTCTCCTGGTAAATACAGTAAACAGTAAATACTGGGTAAAGTTTGTAAAATTTAAGACAATGTATTGGACAGCTGCCACAGTGAAATGTTGTGTGTTAGGGCGTACTAACAGTGAGTATCGATGTCTTTAGTTTTAAAAATCTTTATTTTAATGCAATAACCTCAGTTTACATACAAAGTCTAAAAATGTAATGTTTAATTACGTTTTTCCTAAATCTTCTTTCATTACTTTAATATTGTAGAGATTCATTAAGACCATTAATTGGTTATAATGAAAACATATAGCATTACTTATTAACGTATATTATTTTATAGGTGCAATAAACTTTAAAAAAACGGATCTAATTGTTTTGGAAATATGAAATGTGTATTTGACCTTTTGTTTGCCAAGCAATGTGTTTACATCAATTAGCCTATCATAAATCAACTCCTACGTTGTTAATGTCCAAAGCACTTAAATGGTCGACATCCAATATTATCCATTAAAAATGTATGATGGAAGTCATTATAGCAAATTAAAATGTCAGACATGACGTAATGATATTTTTAGAAGAAATCATGAAACAGTGAACAGTACTCATGTCATGGTTCTATGACTTAAAATGAGTTATGAACCATATTCAAACCAAACTAATATGGAAAATACAATCATCACATAATCCTTTCTCTATGAGAAAGGTTTTCATTAAACGTTTCTATTATATGTCTCTCTGTTTTATTTACAAAATAGAAACATACAAAATTGTGAATTAACTAAACTTTTAATTATGATTTTCATTCAACATTTTTGCAACAAAATATAAATTGGCAACTATTATTGCTTTACCAATCAGTTGTTTACTATGTAGCACATAGGAGTATTTTCTGTGTGCAGGATATTCTGCCCGTAAGATCCATCATCATGTATAAAAAAGGCAAACTAATGTGCACGAAAAGAAAGAAATTTCAATAATATACGCTGTTTGAATGAAGTTTAAGTAAGAACGTTTTTACCATCCTCCTTACATCACTTACAACTTATCACCGAACAACCGAAAAATTTAAGGTTCCCCCCCACTGTTCGTCTGATACAAAAAATTCAGCCATGAACCGGTGGGTGCGTACTTCTTGGTTGGTTAAATTTGTGAATTCCGATATTTCTATGGGTTTCCAGCACACGTCATTCTGACATATATGTGACTTCAGCCAGCTAAACGGCGCTGTTTTTTTGTAGACTTTCACTAGCTCTAGCAGCAATCGCTTGAACCACGGCAGCAATTCTTTTCAGAAAAATATCAATTTATAGTATAGTATTCGAAAATAGAGCCCAAAACACAATTTGATGCTTCAAAAGACAACAATTCCCCTCCCCCCTCCGTCCATGTGTTGGGCCGATGCATGCGACTGAACATGTTTGGTAGTTATATGTAGAAGAGTATAAACACCATACAGATACATTTTTAAACACACATACATAATACATTTCCTTCTATATTTAGTTATTTCTTCCTACCTTATCAGAAGTTTGGTAAGAGCACAACATGGAATACATACAAACAATGCCTGTACACCACGGACACGGAGTATATTTACCCTACATACTCCGTGTTGTACATTGACAAACGCTGACACAAATACAAGGTCGAAAGCCGTCCCGAAAGAGAAAAATATTTAAACTTAGGTACCTGAACACCGAACACACGTCGATTTAACAGGTTGCGCGCATACGCCCGGTACATGATACCTCTCGAGAACTGTCAAAAAACTAAAAAGTGGCTGGTGATGCTGTTTAGTTTTGTGACTTTTAAGTGTCGTAAGAATAATTAATTAACAAGCGTCTGTGTTGTGTTCTCGTGATAAGCTTATTATGTTTAATTGTTTTTTTATTAAAAAAGTAATTTTTTGATATACCAAAATAAAATACAAAACAATTATCTTAATAAAAAACAAAATAATTAAGCAAATTAATTAATACAAACCATGTGGAGGCAATAGTTCCAAGTGAAAATTAAGGAAATAAAAACTTAGGGTAGAAAACAAGGAGGGCTACCCCTCCGTGGTTTAGTACTAAAAAGTGTATATAAGCATGGTACTCAAAGACACACAAAAATGGGGATATTACTTATTCTGATGAGTCTGTGGATATTATTTCTTACGAATATAATGTGAACTGCAGCTTCTTAGTGAAAAAGTTGAATTTCTTACGCTTCTTATAAATTTGTATGACTTAATGGATTGTTATTCTTCTGATTTAGTCTTACTTTGACTTATTACTGTTGACGAAAACTAGTACTTTGAATTATTATTATTGACACTGTGAGATACATTGATGCTTTTACGATTGCATTAAACAGTTTCAACATTGAAATTATATTACGTTCAACAAGAGAAGATTAAAGGTATTTTATGGAACATATTACACACAGCTACAACCGAGAAATCAACATAAGTAGCAAATTGACATATCATTCTGGATTTCCGGCTATCAACAGGCGAGTTATGCTGACATGAGATTCTAACTACGAGAGAAACCGAACGAGCGAACCTAGGACTTCAGGAGACCATCTATTTACCATGAACTTTAATCATCAGGAAGACAGCTTTAACGTATCTGCATGACAACAGGGAATCAGCATGCAGTGTCATCTGTAACCGTCTTCGCCCATGAGAACGCAAGCTGCAAGAACATCTAAACGCTAATAATCAACCTGCAGTCACACCTACCATCATGATGGTAGAGGCGAGCGTACCATAAGGTCTGTGTAAAGTGAGCTTACGTTATTCCCCAAATTAAATTTGCCTGAGAAAAATCATTTAAATTTATTAAATATTCTGTGTTAGATAGGATTGTAAATTATATGATCTTTGTTTTTTGTTTAAAGAATTAGCCCAGTCGGTATAGGTTACAACTACCAGTAATTTGCAATACGGCTGAATTTTTTTTTATAAGTACATTAAAGTATGTAGATTAACATAAAAAAAGTTTACCAGTCTATCGATTTCCCAAAGTCGAAAAAAAAATCGATTATCATTTTGTTTTCGATTATCCTTAATATTTCGAGCTGGGATGAAGATAGAGGAAAATAAAAAATACCACCGTGTAGGGGAGGTATTTTTCAACAAATAAGGTCGTATGTATTTATTTCGTCCGAGCAATGGTTTGTCTGGAAAAAATTCGATAATGCAGGTATGTATTTGGCAGCAGGGGAAATCACTAAAAGGGGGCATCTTATTCATACATGAAGCGTTGGCTCATTCTAAATTGGCCGAATGTTAATATATCGAATTGAAACTTTACATAGGAGTTAAAATATATATTTTAAACA
>JAGFPH010004284.1:34068-46102 GCA_018207615.1 Philaenus spumarius
AGTCTCAGCTTGTTATCTTGAAAATGACCCGATCTAGGAGTCGATTTCGATTATCGATTTTAGGAGTACCGGACCCACAAACTAATTTCAATCTATTCCAGTTTCGTCAATTTTTGGAATATCAACACCAAATTTGTTTTACAAGTTGAGTACACCAGTATAAATATTCTTAGTAAGTATGAACGATTTTTTTCTTGTTATTTTTAAAAACGAGGCGCTTGAAAATAGTCTTCTGTTTTACCTATCTCGTTTTAACTATAACACTTTTGGATTCAACGACTCCATTTTCGACATTTTTGAACATATCGATTTAAAAATTGGTACAGAAGTTAAAAATACAATTGTTTTTTGCTATACTTATTTTAAAAACTATATTTAAGAAAATGACTAATCTGCAGCTGATCAACTCAAGCGTTTTGATAAAAAATCTAAAAAGGTCTAAAATTATACTTTTTTAATTTACTTGTGCTTTTAAAACTAAATAATGAAAAAGGTTTATACTCCTTGAACTTGTTTATATATATATATTTAACTTGTAAAAAAACTTTCAGGTTGATATTTTGAAAATTTTCTAAACTGGAGCTGTTTAAAATGAATTGGTGGGTCCGGTACTCCTAAAATCGAGAAACCCATTAATAAGTCAAGTGGCTCTAAATCGGGTAATTTTCAAGATAACAAGCTGAGACTCAGCATAAATGTTTAAAATGTATATTTTAACTCCTTAACCAAGTTTCAATTCGATATATTAAAATTCAGCCAATTTAGAATGAGCCAACGCTTCATATATGAATAAGATGTAACCTTTTAGCGATTTCCCCTGCTGCAAAATACATACCTGCATTATCGAATTTTTCCAGACAAACCATTGCTCGGACGAAATAAATACACATGACCTTTTTTGTTTAAAAATACCTCCCCTACACGGTAGTATTTTTTATTTTCCTCTATCTTCATCCCAGCTTGAAATATTAAGGATAATCGAAAAAAAAATGATAATCGATTTTTTTTTCGACTTTGGGAAATCGATAGACTGGTAAACTTTTTTTTATGTTAATCTACATACTTTAATGTACTTATAAAAAAAAATTCAGCCGTATTGCAAATTACCGGTACTTTTGGTCTAAATTGACCTTTACCGACTGGCCTAAATATAAACTTTAAATTAAATTACGGTAATTAAATTACGGTAACATTAAATTCAGAAGATGTTAAATAATAATATAAAATAATTAACTAAAGCCATAATAAAGGAAATTAGGATAATTATTAAACAAGGTTAGTTAAAAATAGAAATTGTTCTGCCTGCTAAATTAATTTAAAAGTAAATTAAGTTGCTATAATTTTGTATTTTTGGGAAGATCTCAAAGAAAGAATATTTTTATTTGAATTTTGAATAACTTCTTGGTGTTTATTTTCAGTACAAAAATTTTGTATATTAACTTACCCATTGTTTGACTATCCAAACACCATATTTCCTATTATTTTAAGTATTATCACAGTGTTTAATTATAGCAATATCCAATAGCACAAATAAATTAAGTTACAAGATCAGTTCCAGTGTATGCACTGCTCAGAGGTTTATTAAAAGTCAAATTGAAGTAATTTTGTCCAGTGATTTTTAGTCAGGATATTTAGACAACTAAATATTCGACAACCAGATGCAGCTCCTAGGTTAGACAAAAGAGATAGCCTAATACTTCCAGTAGGTCATTGTAACTTATTTTGCAACAGTGATCAATTCAAATTTTCCAAAGGTGGAACAAACGCTGTAGAGAAAATCTCCTAAAGGTGAGGCAAGAGAAGCGCTGTATAGTTGACTCCTGAACCTGAAGGACTCTACAGTGATCGTGAAAAAGTGGACTGCTCCAAAGAAGGTCAAGATACATTTTCTGTTGTAATGTAAAAATTATTATAAAACACGTATAATTGTCGAAAGTTTATACCTCAGAAAACTAATTTAACAAAGTAACATATAGACCACAAGGGCTAACAATCGTAAATTAGTTAAAGTTTTTTTAATGTTGAAATTTGATAACTCTGAGTAAAAAGAAGGTAAATACAAAGAATAAACCTGTTGCCAAATGAATCTGAACATTATTACAAAAGTCCACTCTTGCATTTTGTTAACCACTTATTAACTCTACTCCTGATCTAATCTTATATTGTAAAAAATATTTCTTGCAATTAGATTTCCTAAAGTGTAAAAAACTACAAAATTTTGTTTTCTTTATATCTCACACCTGTGTTGCAGTTTTTTAAAATTTTGTATTCCATCGATTTGAATGAACTATCAAGTGATATTTAGTTTTTAATGAACTAATCATGAAATTAAATAAGTTATTCAATAAGTAATAATCACTAAATGTCCAAATTATAATATTATATTAATTTATAATATTATTATTATTATATTATACTATTATCATATTTAATCTTATTTTAATTACAATAGTCTCATCAATATGGTATATATAAACTTTTTCATGCCGAAAAAGTTAATTATATAAAAGAGTAAGCATCGCTGGTTTTTAAACTTTTACGCCGCCTCGACTCTGAATCATCATTCTCTCATTTGTAGTCGTTCGCAGCGCTCGCCGAACAACAAAGGCCCGCCACGACATGGCTGGCAAAAGTGTATCTGGTGTTCTCAAGTTGTCCCATTTAAATTCCGAGCTGAGGGAAAATGACATGTCGCAACACAATATAGTGAGGGAATATCTCGAGGTTTTTCAATGGGCGATTGGCGGACGTAAACTTCTGAACCGAGTGTTGAATGAGTGTGATTGAGGGAGTGGATGGTCCAGAGTCACATTCAAACAAAACATTTAAGAAATACTAAAAGCAGTATGTGAACAGAGTTCCTGTGCGTTCCGGCACCAGTAAACCCCTGGTGAAAAAGTCTCTGGGTTTTCACTTCTCACAAATTTCTTTTTCACACTCTGTAGATCACTTGATATTGGGACACTAGCCGCCGTTTTATGTTGTTTGACGATTTTTGTTAGAGATATAGGACTTGTCATTTTTACGTTTTTCTGTTTTTTTTCTAGTTATTTAATTAACTGAAATTTATTTAATAATTATACTGGTTATTTTTTAACATTTCTATTTATTACTACTCTATTTTGTACGTAATTTATTTAATAAACTGGTTGTTTTTAAAAATTTCTACCTATTACTATTCTATTTATTACTTATATACCGGTACCGTACTTTAAAACTTTAGTTTCCTTTTTTATTGAATCTAAGGTGTGAAATCTATCAACCTTCCATTTAAATAATATTTAAACTTTTTATTTTTTTTTTTACCTTAAAACTTTACTTACTTTATTACTTGTACAGTACTACTTTAAATTTATCAAACTTTGTTTTTTCTGTACTTAAATGACGTATGATCTTCGTCATTTTAGCCATTTTCTAAAATACGCAAAATTCGTTACTTCCTTACGGTTCATAACATTTCTTTTTCTTTTACTTCTGTAGAACCCAAAAATATCTTCGTTTATGTATTTTGAGCAAATTTGAAACTATCCCTTAATTTTTATCTTTAATTACACAAGCATTATTTACAATTATGATTGGAGAGTTAGATAGTTAACACACATGCGTTTAGTGTAATGCATTACACCAAGAAAGACACAAATTTATAAATTCATGAATTCTGGTATTCCCTAAAAAATTATTAAATCAAGTTGTTTCACAACCATAGACTTGTCCAAGTTCATCAATCATTTTTGCAGATAACACCCATCTCGTTCCGACTTTTCCGCCTTTGTCCTACATACGTACAGGTGCCCTTGCTGACCTAGAAAATCGATTCTTACAAGATTTTTTGTAAATCTATAAATTTACAAAATTGAAACGGGTGGGGTTCTTCCCGCTGTAACATCAATAAAGGTTACAATAAAAACACACATAATTTAAATTTACACTCAAAGAGGGACTATGTAAATCATCTGCTACTGTTAAATAGATGATTATATTTGAAAACAAAATATAAATTGTTAACCAATTCATAGTTCCATTTAAATAGTTTTACGAACTGTACATTTTATTATAGCTAATAGAATGTGACTGTAATTAATACTTACTTAGTTTTGTCAGCTTGATATCTAAGCTTAGCACTTGCATTATTTTGCATCTGTTGAAGTTCTGATTTGACTTTGGTGCAAACTCTAATTGTAAGAATAAACATGATTGTGTTCAAGAGAAACTGAATGCTGATTGGTGCATCAAAAAATATAATTTTGCTATGAGATTCAGCTGAAACAAATATTAACAAAAGTAAAGTAATTAATTATTTTATTAAGTGATTTAAGAAATAATAGTGACATTTAAGAAAATCATAATAGTTTCAGTTAAGTGGAATGAGAAGAAACGATTTTTATTGTGTGTGCCTAAATTCAAAATCAAATTAAGAAAGCTCTGGGTTAGAGATGCTTGAGAAAGTTCTGAAGTCAAAGAGACAAGTTACCTTTAATTTATATGCCTATAATACTGAGCATATTTAAAGGAATACCAGGCTGCACTAAACCAACCAACTATATACAGTGTCATCAAAAAGCCCCCCCAACCATAAATTTTGTATGGGTAAAAATAATCAAACGCCCTTTGGTGGTCAATTTGTATCCTCCACCCGAAATAATTGTTTGAAGGGCAACTCAAAATACAAACCCCCTTTGTGACCATTCATTTAAAGAGTTTATTGAGTTGAGAAAACCGACATAAAGGGGAGTTACCCTTAAAAAAATTGTTTTCGAGATTTTTACAGATTTGGATAGCATGTTTTATCGCGTTAAATTTGATATATAACACTATATACTTTCCTTTAAAATTAGAGTGTCAAAAAATATATCTACACAACAATGCACATACAATTGACCAACGAAAAACCCCAACACAATCTCTGCCCTAAGGATGAGACCAAATAGTGCAAATATCATAAATCTATTCTAGATGGACCTTCCTATGGTCACAAGGAGCATACACAATTACACATTTACCTTCTGTTTTGATATTAGAAATTAAACCTTTTTTCAGAGACTTGGAAAATCCTTAGGATCCCCAAAAAAGTGTTTGTTATGCTAAAATTAGGAATTTATGATGCAGTTTCTGGATACAACAAAGGAAATGTAGCAAACTGTTTAGTTTTTAAGGTCTTAGGCCTAAAACCAGGCAAAAACTGTTTGGCGGCAATGCAGTTCTGTGATGGTGTTCGAGTGATAAAAACTGAAAAAGCCCTTGAAGAAATTGCTAAAAAGTGTAGGCAGGCCAACAGCTAAAACAGAAAGGTTTTAGAGGAAGCATTGGAAGCAGATGAAGATGTGGACAATCCTTCGTATATGCTCCTGGACAATAACTAAAATGTAAGTTGCAAGTAAAACTTTTTTCAATTACGATTCACCGAAAGTTGCATTTTTGAACACTTAGGCACATTTTCCCCAGGAAATTAGAGATAATGAGCTGAAATTGTATACACATATTTATAGCTATATAATAAGCATTTAGATAAAAGATTATTTAATAAAAAAAAAAAATTGTCAGTTAAAAGGCTTATTTTCAAAAATTAACCTTAAAATTTGAGAAAGCGTTTGTTTTTTTAGTATAAAATTATTTAAAAGCAACTTAGAACAGAAGAAACGGGTGTAAATGTGTACGAAGGACCACTATATAAGTGTACCAAATTTCAGCATTACATCTCTGCAGGTCATTTTTTAAAGTGTACCTAAGTTAACATTGTTGTTATATGGGAGGGCGACTCCCCTTGTGGCAATCGGTTGACTTACAGAAATGGTCGGATAAAACAGATTTATAATTGTAACATGTTATTCTGTAGTTTTGTAAAGAAAGAGTTTTTGGCAAAAATGTATGAGACAAAAGTGTTTGATGTAGGAATAGTTTTGAATAATACCTACATCTTAATCCAGAAAGTTATACAAAAGCATACATTGATACAATAAATATTAATAATGTATATTAAAGTAATAAAAAATAATGAATTAGAAGTCAATGTATTACGTATGTACGTGAAAGCGTGTCTTCCACAATGGGAATTTTGAATACGGCTACTGAGTAGAGTTGGGACTGTTGTGAGGGGGGGGGCAGTTGTTTGCAGGAATGGCCTTGGCAGGCTCTTAGCTATGCTGTAAATGTCTATAATATGTTTATACTTTGTTCACATTACACTCGGTACCCTCTATTGGCTCGGCTCTCTGCATTACGAGCAGTAGTAGTCGAAATGCCTGGCTGTCAATAATAGGTCTATAGGTCTAATATTCGTTGCTTTAATACAAGAAAAGCTGTCTTATTGATGTTCCCTACTGTCGTCTGACTAGGTCTACAAACAGTTTTTATGTTCTGGGAATACAGCTTTTCAAATGTCCGTCACAAAGGTGAAAAGAACTGCCAATTAATGATTTTAAAAATAAACTTTATAAATGGTTTATTATGAATCCACTGTATGATATTAGGGAATTCAGTTGAATAAATATCCCAAAAATAACTAAATTGGAGGCTGGGGGGTTTTTATGGTGACTGAATTTTACAATAGTTAAATTCTAAGTGTATGTTTGTTATTACATATAGTGTAATTGTATTCCGATTGTCACCAGAAACACTGGTTTTATGTTTTTAATATTATTTAATTGTAGTAGAACTTTGACAATGCCTATTGCATAGTTAAATGTTTAATGGCTTTTTGTAAAAATAAAAATAAAATACGGCACTTTCACTGTGATTAATGGAAGATTTTGAACACAATAGAAGCAACAGATTATTTGCTAATTTATTTGGAGGGGAGTATTAAATCTTCATATTTTATATTGACTTATATTTATAATTCCCCCAAACTCTGAAAAAACCTCAAAAATTTCTCTCATTCTGATGTTTCTTAAAATATAAGAGGAAATAATACGTCAAGTTGCTTTATGTTATTGCCTTAGTTATAAATTCCTGCACTAGAACGTTTTAGCAAGAAATCTAAAACAAGAAGTACAAAACATGAATAAGCAGTTATCATCATCTATAAGTTATAAGAAAAAAACCTGTATCAATCAGAGTACAGTTAGAAAAGGCATTGGACAGATTTGTAGAAGGTATTATTAAATACAGGAAGTAACAATGGTACTTTTTTAGCACTGTATGCAAAAATAATAGCGTATGCATGTAGTAAAAACAATAATTTTACTAAAATTTTAACTATGTTTTTTACAAAATAGTAAATAATGTTTATGAATTAAAAAAGTGGGAATACAAATTTTATTTATATAGCCTACTATTTTATTGTGCTAGTAGAAGAATTTAAATAAAATATATTAATTTTTAGATGTAGTAGTTCATTAGATGATGATGATGATGCATGTGTTTAGGTTGGCCTTTTGATTGACTGGGTGTTCATGTTCACGAAGTCCAGTGTATTTTTCCATAAGTTGTTTATCCTACATTCCTTAAACAACCTTTGTTCTAATGTTTCGTTCTTTTAACACCTGAGTTTGCCATGGTCTACTCATCTACTCCATTCCTATTGCCTATGAGTTTATACAAAATTTGGAATGACCAAGAAAATATGTAGGGTATATACTAATATAACCCTGCATAAGCTGTAAAATCCCTTTGCAATTTTGAATCGGTTAAAGTTAAAGGTAGTATTTCAAAACATTAAACAAATTGAATGGGACAGTTGTTTGAACTTTTGGCAGTTTTAATGAAATTATTTTTGGAAGGGTAAGTTGTGCAAGTCAAACATTTTAAATTGCACTCCTCTAAGTAGGCCTATTGCATTTTTTTAATTTATTGCCTTCACTCACCACTTTAGTCTACCAAGGATGGACCAAATATAACTATCCTTTGAAATATCTAAAACATTTCAAATATCATTACATTTCTCTTAGTCTAACAAATTTCTTTAATTATTAGAACTCGTAACAATATTGAGTATTAGAGTTTACTTTGCACAATTACCGTACAGATAAAACATGTTACATATATGTATGATCTTTTCGTTGTGATATAATTTTTGCAATAAGTTTTTTCCATAAAGCAGTGATACAATTTTGATGCAACATCTCAATCAGATAATTTGTGTATGTAGCTTATATACATAAATACACACATACCTATATAATAAGTATGTAACTTTCATAATATAAGTCTAATTCCTTGTTAAATTGTAATGAGCATAGTCACTACATCAACAATAATAACAGAAATATAGGCTATAAAGGCAGAAAAGAAAAAATTACAAGGAGATAAAATAAAATCACAAATTAAAATTTAATATCTCTTTGCACTGTAGTTCACTTCTTGCTCTGTCCATTTACTGTGGTTAATATAATCGAAGCAATTCAGATGTACATAAAAGATATCACTCTAAAATAATCATTTATTAACGTAACTTTATATTTCTTAATTGAAACAATTAGGTCTGTTGAGGTTATGCTCAGTATCAAAATTTTGAATATTGTTTGATGTTAATGAAGAAGAAATTAAACTATGTTTGTTTTCTAGAAACGGTAATTTAATTTTTGTTTGTTTTTTACTCAAAACAATTTAATCTTTACTTATTATTTTGTTATGCTTATTTACATTTTCTGGTACTGAGTTTAAAATTTTTTAAAATTGAATAGAGGAGCTGCTGCCTTAATTTTGCTACAACTTAATTAATTAAAACAATTAATTCTCTCTCTGCTTCATTTAATAATCACTACTGTTAATAAATTCTAGTTAGTCTTATTTTATTGATAAGTTTTCTTTTATTTTATTGATAATTTTGATTACTTTGCAATTTGAATCATGTGGATTTTATTTTAAAAATTGTGTGAAATGTGTGATCTGCGATGGTTTTAAGAATACTTACCTGTGAAGAAACAATATTTATTCCCCATATCTGGTGTGATGCTGGGTGGTAAAAGCTTGTATTTATCAGCAAGTACAGTAATGGTTGTAATTACAAAAGGTAGTCCCCAAGAGTAAAGCGAGTAGAGAAGGAATCTGTAAGTAGTTCCCTGCTTCTTTAAGAAGTTTGATCTCACTGACCTGAAACACAATCGGATATTTACAAGAAGTTTAACAGTACTCTATACTACGTACTGTTGTGTTGTCTGTGCAACAAAGTGTAATTCAAGAATCTATTAATTTGGCTTTTAATTTTATATTTCATATTAATTTCCATGAGAACTATTGGCTGGCTGGATATCATTCAATTAAAAGGCTTCATATCTTTATAAAACTTAAATATAAATTATTTCCAGAAATATTTTGTCTGTTCAAAGTTAACTTCTTCATAAACTGAAAGAAATATTCTTTGAATAAACGTTCACATGGAGGTGCACACTATCTGCACCTATTAAGAGCCGTTCAACGTCAAGCATACAAAGTATTATTTAAAACTCCTAAAGAAAGGTATATATAAATAAACTAGGAAGTTTTTGCATGAAAGACAGGAATTTTTTTAAAGAGAGACATTAACACACAACACAAATATTTTATAAACTTTCATCTCCACTACAGCGTGAAATTTTTGTTGCAAGTCAGTAAAATAAATATTACACAAAAAAATAATTACAAAATTAATAAATTATTAAAACTCATAACAGTACTATCATGTAAAGATTTATAAAATTTATTTTATTAATTTTATTTTGTGTTTTGCTATTTGGTTGTTACTCTGTTCTACTATGTCTTCACCTTCATTTGTGTTTTATTTTATATTCAAGTCTACAAAGTCTAAGGTTATTAATTATTCTTTAGTTTTATAATTGTCCTTGTTAGCTTAAGAGTAAGCCTTATTTGTTTTTTGTAATAAAATGAAACTATGATGAGGTACTCCATTTTTTAAAAGGCATGTAAAAAAATTGGAAGGAGAGAAAATAAAAATACTTGTGGATAGATGTTTATCAAAAAGTGTAGTTTCTACTTGAAATTGGCCTATTTATCTCAGAAAGAAACAACACTAAACTAGTTTAAAATTCCCCACAAAAAACCTTTAAAATATCTATTTACTTTGAATGAGAGGTTATAAATGTAGCCTATACAGACTAAATTACTTTCAATAAAACAATTTGTTGTAAACACTTTTTTTAAATTAATAGAGTCTATTAGTAAATTATAATAATTTTAAAAACATTAATATTGGCCTGTATTATATTTTAGACATAGATACATATAGGACTATAATTTTCCAAATATTGTTAAGTACCGTACAGAATTTTAAGATCTGCTATTTTTATTCGGTTGAGGGGGAGGGGAAGAATGAAGAATGTCGAGGGACCGATTGTTTGATGTGTGAAACAAACAATCACTTGTTTAATTTGGAATACAATTATGAAGAACATGAGAAAATGAGAAATGAAACATGTTTGGTAAAAAAAAGCCTCTTTTCTATTCTTTAGGTGAAGTAAAAAAATAGACAATTTTGTTGACAGTGAAAGACATTGCAATAGATATTAATGTTATTCGTGAAAGAAATAATAAACTGGATTGTTATTATTTTATTATTTTAAATTCCCATTTCCATTCCTTAATACTTCTGTGAACATTATTTACTAATGCAAATACTAATATTTGTGTAAATACTAATCATTCTGTGTTAGTATAACTTCCATGTGTGCATGGTTTAAAAAGTTTGTAAAAATATTGAATAAATAAATTAATAAGCCCGTAGTTATAATAAATTAACTAAGAGGACTAGCATTGAATCTGTTTTGGCAATTTGGAAAATTCAATAATTTTGTTGAAACGTTTTGGTCATGTTGTACTTGCTTTTTTTATGGGA
Source organism: Philaenus spumarius (assembly GCA_018207615.1). Taxonomy (NCBI): domain Eukaryota; kingdom Metazoa; phylum Arthropoda; class Insecta; order Hemiptera; family Aphrophoridae; genus Philaenus; species Philaenus spumarius. The sequence goes on from JAGFPH010004284.1 coordinate 44,837, forward strand.
CCATGATATATTATTTAATATTCTTATTGAACTCTAAAAGGCACATATTTTGTTCAAATGTTTTCAAAAAATATTATGAATTGTCTAAATATTAGTTATTAAAATTTATAAATGTTGATGTAATGTCTCGGCTTGTGAGTGATAGAGCTAGAATTCCACTCAGAATTTACATTGAATTTTTAAGCACAATCAAACATACTTTATTAATACTGTAATGCATGTTGTAAATAATTTAAAATCTTCTCATTTTCTGGAATTCTAACCCCTAAGTAATTCCCCCAAGCTCAGAAATCAAATTAAAATTTATAAATTTCAAAAAAAATTAATATTCTTTGATATATATTTTTACTAGAGTACCTACTACTTCAAACTATGCAGTATCTATTATAAATTGCATTTTAAATGAATAATAAACACTATACCTTACAATATAATTATAATGAACAACTTAAAGTAGATATTTTATTATTCACAGTCTTATTAATGAATGTTATATTTTGTATGTTTTGGTGTTGAATTTCAGTGTCTTCAGTTAATAACATTACCTAGAAGTTCGTACATTTTGAATATAGGATTAAAAAGATAAACTACATAAATAGTACAAAACTACTTAGAACTCTGAAAAGTAAAAATGCTTTTTCTAATTTCAAAGATACAAAATAATAAAAAAAAATAAAATTGGAATGCCATCCAAATGTAATTTACTGAAAATATTACCGGTACATTTCAATATATTTACAGAACATGATTTAGTAAAAGACTTTACAATCGATTATATGATTTATATTATGTAATGGTTTCAACATACTTTCATTTTGATTCCAAGATTAGAAAGACCAAAAATTGAATAAAAATGAAATATGCTATTTTGACATGCAAAATAAAAAGTTTTTTTTTAATTTGACAAAAAAGTTAAGAAGAAACGATGACAAGTTTATCAAATTATTAACAATATCCATAAGAAATGATACATGAAACTTTTGTGGTTAGACTATTTTATGAATGACCGTAGATTTCTTCTGCGCTCACAGTTCAAAATTTCTCAACCATGGGTTGTACGTTTCACCGTAATCTTGGTTATTTATATCTTTACGCGGAAGTGTACAAAGAACGTCTTCAAATCTATCAAATTCCAGATACAGGGTGATCTGAAGAAAGCTTTCAAACAAAATCAGATAGCAAATATGAACAGTTTACCAAAGCGTTGATACATAAATGTTAGTACCTGGAGACCGAGCTAAAGCTCGATTATAAGCAGGGCTATGA
>JAGFPH010004284.1:51102-71763 GCA_018207615.1 Philaenus spumarius
AAACAAAATAATCTTACATGATAGAGTCGCCCATTTAAATAATCTTATATGGTGGAGGCTCCAAATCTATAAGTAATTAAATGTGGTATAAATAATTACAGAGAAAAATATAATCAAATGTGTTTAGAATAAGTAATACAATAAAATAAGAAAGATTGATAAAGCTGCATATAGGATGTTTGGTATATGGTTTTGTCTAATTAAATAATAAGATATGATTTCAAACAATAATAAATGGACTTAACTAACACTGACATTTATAAATTAAAAAAAGAGGAGGCAATAACAATTTTGAAGGAATTTAGAGTACAGACTAAAGAAAACACCACCCTAGACGAAATTAGGAGAACTTTAGCGCTAATTAAAAGAATTTACACACAAATAAAGACAGAGACGGATTACAAAAAAGCATATGATTATTTAGATGACTTTAACACATTAACTCCACAACAAAGAAGCAAATATCCACAATTGGAAGAATTAGAAGCTTTAAGAAACCCACAAAAATTCAAACCAATAATAAATCCCACATTTAACTCAGATCAAAGTAAAGAATTAGCTTCAGAAGCAACCACACACACATACGATCCGGTAAACTTTGAAAAATTATACGTTAACGTAAAAGATACACAAGAACCCATTTACGAAGAAATCAAAACACAAAACAGCACAAATAAGCCAGAAATATCCCCTAAAATGGAACGAAAAGAAAAAATACCTTTAATCCAACCCTCCCAATATCATGGTTTTCCAACAGAAGACATACATACCTTTATATCAAGATATGAAGTAGCTTCTAGAGCTAACGGGTGGACAGACATAACGAAAATAAATCTATTACCAACATACCTGGCCCAATCGGCCTTAAATTGGTATGAAAGTTTCATCAAAAGGAACCAAGAAACGGACATTACCTGGGAAAACGCAAAAAAAGAATTGATATATCTATTTGCCCCTACAGCACAATGCCAAAATCTACAAATAATATTAGAAAATAAAGTACAGAGTAACAAGGAATCAGCAATAAGCTTTTATTTAGAAATTCAAGCCCTTTGCCGAAGAATTAACCCAGACATTGAAGAAAAACAAATAATTTCACATGTCATACAGGGTTTAAAACCGGAAATTTGTGAAAGCATAATAACTATGGAAAACAATACACTTAGCCAGTTAGAAAAAAATTTAAGAAGAATAGAACAACAGCTATTCCAAAAAACATTAAATAAACAAATACACTATAGAAACACAGAAGATCACAATGGTAGGGAAAACAAACACCTTGAAACAATCAACACAATCTCGGAAAAATTGGAAAAACTTTCAGAAATCGTACACTCATTAGGGTTCAATATGCAACAAAGGAACCAGGGCCAAACAACATTCCAAAAATATGACCACGAAACAAGACCGCAGTACCAAACCAACCAACAATTCCAAAATAGGGAACGGAAAACAACAAGATTTAATAACGCGTTCCAAAATTCCACTAACCAAACTAGGGCAATACAAACATGCACAATCTGCAAGAAAACCAATCATCCAACAAGCAGATGTTTTTTCAAACAGTATAACTGCAAAATATGTAAAATGGACAATCATACAACAGAACAATGCTCTTTCAATCAAAACGTGAAAACTCACCCAAAAGACACAAAGACCCAAAGCAGACCATACACCCAAATAAACCAAAAATTTTGCACAAATTGTAGAAAAAATGGACACTCAATACAAGAGTGCTACTTCAATAACATTTTAAAACCAACTTACAACCAAAAAAACGGGGTAAATGGGGGGTTATACAAATAAATAACCATACAACCCCATGGGAAAAAAATCTAAATACAAGATATCAACATTCACATACACCAGATAGGGAAAACCCAAATTTATGTTCACCCAACCAAATTAAAACTCATCCACCATATATAAAAAACAAAAATTGGCCTTGCAACAAAGCAAATCAAAACTTTTGCTCAAATTGTAAAAGAAATGGCCACACAATTCAAAGTTGCTATTTCAACAAATGCCAAAAACCAAAATTCAACCCAAAATGGGACCAAGGGGTCGTGATAAAAGAACATGGAAATACAACCCCAAAATACTCAAGTCAAAATATTGTCACAACTCATAAACCAAATATGCGACATACACAAAAAGCCAAATTACGATCTCTCACACAAGACAAAAAAAAAGGTCAATGACAAACTGTATTCCATTTCATTAAGAAATCAGAAGTACCAACAGACAACCGGCAATTCACATGACGGAAGCACAATTCCACTAACTTCAGTCAATGTTGAAACACAATACCCATCTCAGGAGATAAACACAACGGACTTCACCGCAGGTCAACAGCACGAGGAAAATAATGGCGTCAATGCACTAGAATTACAGCAATCGGTGCAAAAACAAAGTGCTCTAGATTTATACAGTATATTTCATAAACAATATTTACACCAAAATGGTGTACCTAAAGCTAGGAAATCGGAAAATGATGTAACATGGGATGTATATAATACCCTATTTTTAAACAAATCTGAAAATTCAAGAGTTTGCACAATAGATGTAACATTTGACACATTAGATGAACAAAACATTGAATCAATCATAGACTCAGGTGCCAATGTATCCATATGTAATTATGATCTAGTAAAACAAAAACCACTAACATGTCAAACTAATACAATAATAAAATCTGCCACAAACAATAATCTAAAGATCCATGGAGAGATAACATTACCATTTAAAATAAATAATATAAATTTCACAAATAAATTTTACGTTGCATCAGGAATAAATGCAAAAATGATACTAGGCAATAACTTTCTACTAGCAAATCAGGCTAAAATAGACTACTGTACCAAAAAAATAACCCTCAAAGCAAATAACCAAGAATGTGTAATAAATATGAATGAATCCTGGTTGGAAAATTTGAAAAATATACGTTTAATAATAAATCACAACATAATAAGCAACCCAGAAATAAGAACTAATGAACACATTAAAATCGCATCGGGACAGAGTTTATGTATACAAACGATAGACAATTATAATGAGCACATGGACTTTGAAACGGACAGACACTTAAGGGAGCAAAAACAAATTCATGCCTATATATCAAATCAAGACAATCAATACTATGTTCATATATACAATGCGTCAAAAAGACCGCAAACACTGCTTCCTAGAACACTTATAGGACATATAAATAAAAATAAAGAGGAACCACAAATTTATGAAACATTTAACAAAAAAATCACACCCGCACCGCCTACACTACAGGAAAACTCAAATAAAGAACAAATTTATGATAAAAATGGAGTGCAATTTCAAATTAGTGAAAATTTAACTGAGACACAACACAGACAAGTTACAGAAATAATAAAAAAACATAAACATATATTCACAACAGAGGTCAGGGACCTAACACCAGCCAACATAAAACCAGTAAAAATACAGACTATCCCAGGAAATTCAGGGGTAATCGTACCACCCTATAGACAAAGCAACCAGGAAAGAGAAATATTAAACCAAGAATTAGACAACCTAGTTAAGGCAGGAATTTTAGAAGAATGCCCAAATTTTTCAGAATATGCGTCACCAGCATTTATAGTTAAAAATCAGGATAATACTCACAGGCTAGTAGCAGATTTTAGGAAAGTTAATGAACAAATAAAAAACGAAAATTTCCCCATACCAAGTTTGCAACTAATGTTCAGTTGCTTAACTAACTCACAATACTTTACAAAACTAGATTTGAAAAATGCCTTCTTCCAATTACAAGTTCATGAAGAAAGTAAACCACTGTTAACGATTAGAACACAAGACAGAATGCTACGATTTACCAGACTCCCTCAGGGACTGAAGGTTTCAACTGGAATATTCCAGAAAAGTCTAAACAAAATTTTGGCAAAACACCTATTTTCAAGGAGCCTTTCTTACTTGGATGATACGATCGTATTTGCACCAACATTTGAAGATAAACTAATTAACCTAGAAGCCGTTTTAAATGAATTAGACATAGCAAATTTAAAATTAAACACAAAAAAATGTAAATTTTTCTACAAAGAAATTGAAATATTAGGTCACAAGGTCTCAACTGAAGGGATTGAGCCTTTACAATCAAACATACAACCAATATTAAACTTTACACAACCAAAAACATTACGAAATATAAGGGCCTTCCTAGGAGTTTCGGGTTTCTTCAGAAAATTTATAAAAGACTACGCAAAAATTACACACCCTTTAACAGAACTTCTCAAAAACCAACAAGAAAAAAACTCTAAAATAATTTGGACAGAAAATTGTAACAAAGCTTTTGAAGAAATAAAAACAATATTAACCAATCCGCCATTGCTATCACATTTCAAAGAAAACAGAAACACGCGAGTTTACACAGATGCGTCGAACATAGGAATAGGAGCTGTACTAACACAAATAGACCCATATAATAACCAAGAGTTTCCAATAGCTTACCTATCTAGAAAATTAAAACCACATGAAACGAGATATTCGACAGTAGAAAAAGAAATGCTAGGACTTGTATATGCCATAGAATACTGGAAAGAATATTTATTAGGAAGAAAAATCACATGTTTCACTGATAATTCTGCACTACAATATTTCCAAACTTTCAAAAATCCGTCAAATAGATTAGGCCGGCTGGCAACCAAACTTGTAGATTACGACTTAGATATAAAATACAAAAAAGGGAAAACAATGGGTTTACCAGATTTCTTATCAAGACAAGAAGCAGAATAAGAAATCCCACAAAACTTTGAAGATGTATTTCTAATAAACGCTGACACACAAAACTTAGAATTGAAACAATCACAAGATCCATATTTGAAACAAATTAAGCTTGCATTTTTAAACGTAGATAGGAGTAACAAAAAAATTGATAGAGCATCCAGACACTACATTATAGAAGACCAAATTATGTATTACAAGCAGTTCAATGGGGAACAAACAACCAAACTTTTAGCAATACCAAACGAACTCAAACAGGAAATTTTGAGACAAGCACATGACAGTCCTTTAACGGGTGGACATTTTTCATACTTTAAAACAATAGCAAAGATAACAGATAGATACCACTGGCCAAATTTAAATAAAGACGTACAAGATTATACACAGTCTTGTGAGACCTGCCAAAAACGGAAAATCCCAACTAGAAAGCCATACGGGCTACTAAAACCCATATTAGCAACACATAGGCCTATGGACAGAATAATAATAGATTGTATAGGCCCAATTACTTCATCTTATGCTTACAAATATATATTAACATGTACGGATGTATCCACGAAATATGCGTGGGCATTTAAATGCAAAACAGCTGATGCCAAAAACGTAGCTGAAAATTTAATAAAATTGATATTGACACATGGAAAAATGAGAATACTACAATCAGATAGGGGTACGCATTTTAACAATGAAATAATCAAACACTTAACAACTACACTAGGGATAAACCAAATTTTCAGCAGCGCATATTCACCACAAACACAGGGATTAACAGAAAAATTCAATGGCACACTCGCCAATATGTTATCACATTACGTACACGAAAAACCGAATTCATGGTCAAAATATATAGACAAAATTGTATACTGTTACAACTCGACGAAACAAACAAGCACCGGTTTCACGCCAAATAAACTTATGTTCGCTTTTGAACCAAACGACCCCATGGAGATCATACAAATACAAGAAAACCAAAATTACGACATCCAACAACATCTAAAACAAATTCAAGAAATTAGAAAAACACTACCCAAACAATTCAAAATGCCCAAGAAAACCAAAAATTTTATTACGATAAGAAGAGAACCGACTTTGAATTCCAACAAGGGGATGAAGTCTTAATAAGACGCGAATTCCATGGCAAAACACCCACAAAATTTGACATGAAGTATACAAGGCCATATACAATTATAAAAAAAATTAATAAATTAACATATCAAGTAGAGTTATTAAGATATGGAAGACTCCAAAATGAACCAATACACATTTCCAGAATGAAAATGTATCATAGAAGGTCATAAGATAAAAAAATTAAACAAAAATATGTCATGTGTAAATTTAAGTGTCACAAGTAGATAATAACTCGAGATCTGTCTATATTTAATATTGTAGAAAATAGAAATAAGTTGCATGTACTAGCTTTAAGAGTTGTACTAATTAAGAATATTCAAGGCATTATCAAGAATTGTATTGTAAACAAAAACATTTTTTAAACTAAAGCCTTGTTAACAGATAGTAAACGTTTAAAAAAACAAAAAACAAATAATAATAAATAAATAAATAAAAGCTATTAAATAGTATACATTTCAAATTAAATAAGTAAAACCAATAACTATTAAATCTTAAATAACATTGCTTTCAAGAGTAAACAATAGCTTTGAGATCTGATTTATAAAAAAAATTGTAAACATTTAAAGAGACTTACGCCTACGATTAGTAATGTCATGTGTAAACTAAGGTAAAAACAAACAAAAATATATGTATACATATACATATATCAAGAAATCTGTCTATATATTAGAATGTATGTTGTAGACTTAAGGAATATGTACCAAATTTAAGCACTAATAAAAAAAATGTATTTTAATCTCATTTTAACAGGGCAATAAATAATAAATAGGAATTTATTGTTAATAGGACTAAATAATATAGGAAAACCAACTAAAAAAATTGTTTTCCATTTTAAAGTTAGTATTTAACCAAATAAAATCAATAAAACAAAACGCATTGAATAAACCTTTCAAAATTAAATAATAACTCGAGATCTGTCAACACTTAAAGTCATGAACACATAACAAGTAGGTAAATAGTGTAGTTCAAATAATGTGTAAAAAAAAAAAAGAAAAAGAAAACACTTCCTGAGAAAGCGGAAACAGGGGAAGGGGGGAGGGAGACGTCCTTGCCGCCTAACCTAGTAACTCCGATAACAATAGCGAAGATATAAAATTGGACTAAAGCATTGATCACGCCGAAGTCCCGTTTTTGTATATTCAGCACTTGAACAAAACATAGACTACATAAATCTTCAATAACAAAAAAAGTATCAATGAGAAAAAACCAGAATTCCAAAATATGAAAGACATCTTAAACAAAGATTGGAACATATCCATACCAACATATATAATTCGGAACCTAGTACCTGAAGAAACATTTCAACACATTCAACTACAAAACAATTGGTCGGATATCATAGAAAACAAGAGAATTATGTTTTACATCATAATAATATGGGCAAGTATATTAACGATACTAATACTAATACAATGCTACATACTACACATCCTGAAGATAAAATTAAAGGCGCAGAAACCACAAATAACACCAAGAGACTACCAAAGGCAAGAATTAACAACTTCAAATTAAAACCATTCAATTATCACGTCTAAATCCAACTCAAAATTCCAGTACACATAAACTCCTTAAAACCAATCACTCATATCCTCTTCAAAAAAAAAAAAAAATATCCTATCACAAATGTCATATATATACTTCTAGCCCAAATACCACACATAAACAACAAGTTCACAACAGAGAAATCTAAACGTCAGCAGAATCTAATGTGACAGCAAGATCGCCGTCAGCAATTCCACAGCCACTAGGTCAAAGCTATAAAACTACTTTACTTCAAATAACAAAGTGAAACTCCACTTAAAAAAACAAAAAGCAAAAACAAACAAAACCAAACAAATTGGTGGTACAATTTCATATGGGGTGAGGGAGTGTAAGGATTGGGGTAAACAACGTACCCCAAACACTTGAAAATAAAATAAATTAAAAACAATTCAACACAATAGAAAAAGTAGATCGAAATAAATTAAAGTTTTAAGAACAAACGAAACTCTGATCGTAAGCAAAGAGGAAGTCAGACAGGAAACCGGGAGTCAGGTTTCTAAAATTAGAACGAACTGTGGAACCTGTCGATGATGCATCCACAAATTAATACAGGCATAAAAAACCGCAAAATACGGGCAAATTGAGTAGCCAATCAAATGGTCTAAATTCAAAAATTAACCAATGACATAAGAAGTAATACCCGCTTCCAAAAAAGAGAGGTGGGAGAGGAAGAAAATTAATGCAAGAGTCTTGGTGGGCATTTGAAAGGAACAACATCGTGTTAAAAAGAGTTTGGATAAAATCAACGCCATTTTAAACATTAAACATAAAATTAAAGCAGTAGTGAAAGGTGATTGTGAAGCCGAGAGTTCGAAAGTGTATTCAGTGAGTGGGAGTAAAAGAAATTAATAAATTTATGTAAAGTGTTTCATGTGGGAGTAAAAGAAATTAATAAATTTATGTAAAGTGTTTCGTGTGGGAGTAAAGGAAATTAATAAATTTATGTAAAGTGTTTGTGCGGGGTAGAAAGGAAGGAAAGGGAATGTAAGTAGAATAAAATTGTTTAAATAATTGTAAGACAGATTTCGAGGTAAAGAATATAGAGGCAAAACCATATACTAAACATTAATCTAATTAATTGAAAGATTTTCATACTTAATAATTCTAAATAACATAATACATGCAGGGGTGAGATCATTGACCCCGAATAATTTTCTAAATGGTTTCTTAACAGACATCGTTGGCTGTGGTTCGGATTCCACGTAAAACTGTAGGTCCCGTCTTCATTAGCCTTAAGTGCAAAACAGTAGGACGTTAAACACAAAAAAAAAAAAAAAAAAAAAAACATTAGAATTAGCTGTAAATAGGGTTCATTTAGGAACACCTGAAAAGCAATTGGGGTTGATCTTGTGCATGGTAAATAAAGGCTTGAAATCATTAATTTTGAAAGAGTTAAGTTCGAGGCGTATATAAATGAGAATTAGTGCTTAGATTTGAAGAGTAAAATTAGTATTAGTTATTCTAGATGCAAAGGGGTAATTTCAGGTTTCAAAGAGTTTATAGAAAGTTAGTTGATTAAGTAGAATTTGTTTATTTGATTTCATGTATTAGAAAAGTTTAAAGAATATTTTTTATCAAGTTAAATAATAATTGTCTAATTGAATTAAATTCAGAGTCTGTAAATTAAGGAATTGTAGAAATCTAGTAAAATTCAATTTTAACTTTTGAACAATGTGTCTCTGTGATTATTAAAACCTAATGCTTTGGAGTACCTCTAGAGCCTAGCGATATTTTGATTCCTGACGGGAATCTGGTGGACGCCCCCAGACTGTTCAACTATTAAAAGGTAAAGTTACATTTCAGAATTAAATATGCATGACGTTTAAGATAAGAAAACGTCACACAATTAGAATTTAACCTCACTAAACAAAATAATCTTACATGATAGAGTCGCCCATTTAAATAATCTTACAAGCTGTTAGTAGTCGTTGCAGATTTATATTGTTCTACCAAATATACGTATATTTCAATTTGTATTTAATATATTTTTTATGTGTTCCGTTGATATAAGCAATGAAATGCATGACCTTTATTAATATTTCATTAGAAAACTAAACACAAACCAAAGACATTTAAACGTTTTATTCTCAGGTGTAAAGTGAACCACTAATTAATGTTTATCCGGAAAACCCTAGTGTTTACTTTGCTGAAATCGTGTGGTCAGAACGTGAGCTAACAGTAGGTCAATATCCTGAGAGTATTCCGGATATTACTTTGTGTAAAACTACGCTATGTTGACTATCAGGATGTTGACTATCTGGAATGAAACATAAACAAACGGCCATACTAAGTACTATATTAAAAAATGTTTACAGGCACATCTGGTTACAATTAAAGTGACAGGCTGTATTGTTATGTAGACTAACTGAAAGTGAATTATTATGGTGTCCAATACCTAGAAAAAATTTGTAAAGAAAAATTGAACAAAAAGCTTTTCTCTTGCTCCATAATTTCAAAAATATAAATTTGGTAGAAGTTTACGCCAACAGGAGAATTTTCGGTTACTAATGCTAAAATACCAGTAAAATGTTTAAACATAAGAAATATTTGTCTTAACTGTTGCAAATATAAAAATAAACAGGCCTAAGACACATTTTATTACATTTCACGGATAAGAAAACTTTGGTTGGACACTTAAGAATCTCTAATTTGATTGCCTGAGCATACAGATAACAAAAAATGTGTTAGCTAAAATGTGGAAATTTCGTTGACATTTTTTTTAAAATACTAAAATATATTTTAGTGCTACAGAAGTTAAAATACCTATTTTGTTTAATGTAAACTAAAAAGACATTTCAATTACTTTGTTTTTAACCCAATTTTAAATATTGTAATGATATAATGATAAACAACATGCATAATAAAGCTGTACTAAATTTCAATAATCGTCCTACGGATTTCGGAAATGTTGAAATGTGACACAAACATTATAATATATCGAGTATCTCCTGTAGTCGAAATTCGATCAATTTATATGTAAAGTAATAAAATTCAACTTGTTGTTCACCTTTTTAATTTATTAAAAGTATTCAAATTCTCAATTCAATTACCACCTCCACGTATCTCAACAATATTACTTTCATTTATTATCAGGGATGACAAAAATAAAACACCTAAAAAAACTTCACAGTTCAATTACACACCAACATACACAGCAACAAATCAAACCTAAAACACATCAACAATAGCATAACCTAAATCATCTGTTGACAGTTGAGTAAAGGGATCTAATGTTACTTCTATGAATTGATACAACTTTGAATAAAAATCACACAAAAACTAGAAGTTGAATAAAATCAACAGAAATGAGTATGGATTGCGTCAAAGTTAGCACACGTGCAGAAAGATTTGCGGAAGCGATTACCACGATTGACAAATAAATAATGTCGAAAATAGGCTATGTTAGTGTGAAGTGACATCTATTGAAGACTCAATTATGGCAATAGAATAGCGATAACATAAATGTTTACAAAATATTGTTTCTAGCCTATCATCAATCTTACCAATGTTTATAGGTTATGTCAGTGTGTGTTATTTTAATACCGCAGTAATTTTACCAGCCGAGCCATAAATTCTCTAGCGTGCACTTAAAACTGATACAAAAGTCCATAATATATATCCTGCAGGCTTACAGTGCGTAGAAAGACCAACGTCTGATTTTTTGTGTGGCAACGAATGAGTGTATCATGAGCATGAAGGTTTAAAACTAAAATCAAAAAACATCCAGAGAATTTATTAGTTTCAAGCGAAGATTGTTTATACTTTTTTTTAAAGAATTAAATAACTAAATAATGTAGGCCTAAATTTAATTTCTTCAAACGTTTCCATTTTTTAAAAATAAAATAAATGGTTCCAGAAACTGGCACATACATTCTCACAAACATATTTAAATTATTAAACAGATTCACTGTGACTTCATAATTGTATAAATTAGGAGAGGGGTTACATTAAAGTAGAGAGTAACTAATAAATATTATTGCTATTAGCTAAACGAATATGGAAAGGTACATTAAGGGCAAAACCGTTAGAGCCGCTTTTTTATAATTTGTCCTCAGCCTAACATAATTTTTTGTTTATTATCACTGTATAATAAGACTACAATATTAAAGGTTTCTTCGTTGAATTAAATAAAGTTATGTTTTATGTTTAAGATTTAAGAGAAAATGAATGTAATGTCATCGCATCAAACGGTTTATATTTAATTAATGTAATTACTATCATTAAAGGAAACGGAGTGGTCAATCCAGTCTAATACTCAGTTCGAACCTGGTTCCTGGTTATAGTTTTACCTGAGCTATACGCTGCTTATTCCCTCGTCTTTATTATTATAACTGACATAAAATATCGACGATAGGCAATGAAAAAGTAATAAAAATAAATAAATTACAAAAATACAAATAAAAAGTTATACACAAAGAAATACGAAAATTAAATTAAATTGTAGGCTACTATTAGGTTATAGGTAAAAATAAAAAACGGGATTACAAAGTTAACCTTATTTAAAAGTGGTTAAGTTTGAAAATAATTGATCTATTCAGGCGTATATAAAAATTAATATAACCATTTCTTTAGCTACTAAAAGCGAAAGTGGGGGGGATACCTCTTGACCTTTTCCCTCGTTATACCAAATTTTCGGGATACATTTTCTCTATCTCTTTTGATTTTTATAGTCCACATCTATATTCAATCGAAGATCAAACTAAGACTTCGGATCTAAGTTTCAATGTTGGTTTGAGAGGTGTTTATAATGGGATAACTGATCAAGGGTGAGTGAGCATTGACAGGCTTTTACCATTCAATAGACAGGTTAGTCCAGTACAACGTAAGTAAAGAAGACAAGATAATTAAAGTGCCACTTATAAAGTAATCAGAATTACATTTATTTACTGCAAAATATATAATATTGAAAACAAATATTACATGTATAATATTATTTTAAGACAAAAAATACAGTATCATCACATATATTATTTCTCAAGGCCATTTTTTTGTCGGTACGCCATAAATTCCTTAATACATCATCAAATTACACGAATGATTCATCATTTTAAAGCTTTCCTTAACCGCTACACCGAAAAAATATACAAAATACAATTATACGAAATTAGTAATAATAATAATAATGAATAAAGAATCCGAAAGTAACAGTGATGTAAGATCAAGTAAGTTGTAGGGATATTTTCCTGGGGTTGGCAACACTGATGATAACAATACTATATGGTGTGTACTTTAATTAAGTGGGATTTAAGTAAGTTAGAATGCGAATGCTTCGCACGGGTCAGCTAGTATATTTGTATTAATAGTTATTGAAATTTTTAATGTCTTTGTGTAATACAAAGCCAAGAAAGCCTTCTGACAAAGGGTAGGGTATATAAAAAAAACCCGATAATCAGCAGTGTATTTTAACACCTTTAAACTTCCATCTAGGCTAAATTATTGTTAAAAAGTTTTACAATTAAAGCTAATTTCATAATTTGTACAGTTTTGTGTTTTTTATTTGTAAGTTAGGCAATTGCTTAGATATTGCTTTAACTCAGGCTGGCGTCTTAAAATTATTATAACTCCTGTTTTACTATTGCAAACTTAACAATTTGGTTTAGCCATTAATTATTACCGTATTACAATCATATCTTTGATATTATGATTTATCCCTACATCTTTATTAAAACGAAATTATAAACTACTAGTAAACCGCCGTGAAAAATCACAGGCTGATTAATTAGATACACATTAGAAATACACAATTTAAAAAACAAACTATTTACAAACAACATTAAGGCCTACTTATCTAGGCCTACCTAAACATTACCCAAAACTATAATCTATATTGGGTTTGTTTAAGTATTACAGATGATGGGTGAAATCAGCTGTTAAACGAATAGGTAGGCCTATTTCTTCTTCAAATTTGTATAAACAAATACAGGGTTATTCAAAAAGAATGGTGCAAAAGTAAGTTTAATTCATTTGCATGCTCCGAGTTGCAAAATCATGAAAACAGAATAAAACTGTTTCTTATATTAACAAGTTTTAATTTACATTAAAAAAACACATTTATATGCATTACAAATGCTCAATGTGAGCTCCTTTAGAAACTCTGGAAATATCAGAATGGTGCAAAACTAAACGGTTGGTACGTCTGTTTCCGTGATTTCAAACAGCTGATTGTAACAACAATGGAAAGGGTGTGTTTATAACTTTGTTTTGACTAGGTTATGTTTTGTATCAGTTGCTTAGTTGAGTACCACGAAGCCTCCCAACAAATGGCTACTACAAAACAAGAAAAAGTATTTTGTGTTTTAGAGTTTGCCGTTAACTTTCTTTTTCATTGAACGCACTGCAACTGGAATCGTTTACTTAGATACCTTGTCAGAATGGCTCATTCCTCAGCTTATAGAAGATGTTCCAGACGTAGTTTTCCAGCTAGATGGTGCTCCTCTACATTTCAAGTCTGAAGTGCGTTAGTTTTTGAATGATATGTTGCCAGACCGTTGGATTGGACGCTCTGGAAATGAAGACAGTCCTTTGATGCGCTGTCCGCCAAGATCACCTGACTTAACGCCAAGTGATTTTTCTTGTGGGGGCTTATCAAAGACAAAGTGTACTACCCTCCTATGCCCCAAACCCTGCAAGAATTCAAACATCGAATAACAGAAGCCGTGGAGTCCATAACCCAGGAAATGCTACAGAATGTCTGGGCTGAGTTGGAATTTCGCCTGGATATTTGCAAAGTTTCTAATGGAGCTCACATTGAGCATTTGTAATGCATATAAATGTGTTTTCTTAATGTAAATTAAAACTTGTTAATATAAGAAACAGTTTTATTCTGTTTTCATGATTTTGCAACTTAAGAGTATGAAAATGAATAACCTTACTTTTGCACCATTCTTTTTGAATAACCCTGTATATTGGTGATTAAAGGTTGTATTTATATATAGTCTATAACTTCAAATCAAATATTATAACGTATATTATAGTAGGTTCGTTAGTTCTATAACTCATATTTAAAAAAAGTCAACTTCGCAAGAAATTTATAACGATTGAAGTTGTTAACATAACCCCAAACTATAATCTACACTGGGTTTACAGATTATGGGTGAAATCAGCCGTTATATTGTACGTTACTCACGTACGTACGTATTTACGAGTCACGTACGTACGTATTTACGAGTCACGTACGTACGCTCGTACACTTGCTTTTATAAGAGTTGATGTGTGTGGAAGTGTGGACGTGCGAAGCTTACAAGTGTCATACCTAGAAAATATTACAAAATCTTTTTACATTTCAAATTGTTTAAGTGATTTTGAGCAGGATACAAATCTATAAAGCCTACAGGTAGAAATTGATGTACTGTAGCCTACATGGTTGTAGTTTTAGAATATTACAGATCTTTGGAATTACTTATTGAGCCCTGATTGAGCCTAGAGGGGTTTATAGCAAGTTAAAAAAAAATAGTACGGATAACTTTCACATGAAAGTTAAATATTGAACATACTTTCCTCAATGCATTTAATCGGAACTATTTCCATACTCACGTTATATACAATGCCGGTATGGTTCCCTTTATTAGCGAATTTCCATAGGAAAAATGAGCTATTGCAGTGGCCCTTATGGTGAGACCCAAGGTCGGGCGTAGCAAATGAGCACCGATCATAGTCCCCAGAATACGTTTTGGGGTGTCATTAAATATGTGTTTGCACTCTACCGACCGCATTTTAAGTCCGATTTGGTCCACATTTTGTACACGTGTTAGTTGTCTATGTCGCTCGGACGAGTTAGTTACCCAAAAAATCCAACAACCGGAAGTACGTTTTTGAACGGAAGTATCTATTTTTTGAGATTTATACAACGAGAATGAAATTTGTTTAGAGTTTTTTACTAAAAATATAAATTTAGGATGTTATTCTGCACATTTTGTTTTTTTACGCGACCTTTTAGCTCGATTGGTTCCCCCAAAATCGACCAAAACGTAAAAACTACCATAAAAGTACCCGGTTCAAAGCCAAGTGGTGCAAACTCGCGAGGCCACTAGGAGGAAACAAATTCTACTAATATATTGCGTACACACAGACAGCTGTTCAACGCCTTCGTGAGTAGACCTATTTCCCAAATTGTTGGTTGAAACCCTAAAACATAGGCATATAAACTTAATTTTGGAAATTTGCTCAACTCACGTCAGCGGTCCTGCTGCGTGGTCGAATTATTATGTTAATGTAACAATTAAAGAGTCATATTTGAGGAAATAAAGTAATAAACTGTGCACTTCTTTCTAATAACTGATTAAGTAGAAACAAATTATGAGAAAGCTAATTGTATGAGTGGTTCAGTGCTAAACGTTTTAAAGTGACAAAGTACTGAGGAAGCTTTTCAACAGTGACTATTTAGGAATATGTTTATTTTCCTGACCAGACAGCTAATAGTTTATGCGCAGTTTCCTTTGACGTCACTTTTGTAATTTACCCGAGTTAGGCCTAACTGTCAGCCCATGTTTACTCTCGTTTCTTGCACAGTTTATGCAGGGACACCATTATAACGGAGAATGACAGACACAGTAAATGAGTAAAACCACCTACGCCCTTAACAAACAATGTCAATCAAGCGGCAACGCACGGCGTAGCGACAAAGATTAGAATGAAAAGTTCTAGGTGATTAAATATCCCGTAAGTGTATTGTTAGTTACTGTTCAGACAATTAACTAATATTTTAAAGATTAAATTAAAATCAGATATTATCCACAAAGCTAAACCGACTAGAAAATATTACAAACATAATGTTAACGAAAATCTTCAGTACAAAAAATAGGCTGTTATAAAACGTTTGGTTATGATGTTACGGACTCCTCGCTGTCAGTTATAGGTAGTACCATTTAGGATGGCGCGTGGTTTGCGCAGAAGCAGTAATGCCCTTCTCCCTCCAACACCAGTATTTGTCGTTTTGTAAGAAAAATACAGTCTGTGTCAAATCCATCGATTAGAGGGCCGCCGAGCAATTTTTAGTATTGGACGCGCTTTCAATTACAAGCTTCTGCACAGTACTAGGATTATTTAAATAGGACAAATTTTATATACTTGTAATCTGCGTGATATGTTGCAACTAACAGTATAAATATCTTCCAGTTTAGTAAATGTTCGGAATTTATACAATAAGAAATACTTCGAATTTTTTAATCGGGACATGAAAAAGTAGTAAAGCGTAAACTTTTCATATTTTTAGGGTAGAAAGAAACTTCCAGCGGCAAAGTTGTAGAAAATTAGTTGATCTACATATTTTATTTCAAACATTTTTCAGTCAGATGTTTGGTTTGTCCACAAATCGCTTGCAAATAAGCGCAACCAATATTATCAGGTAATAGCCTAATGTAAACATATTGTTTTTTTCTTTTTCTTATATCTATAGTTAATTTATAATAATTAACTGAATCGAAGAGCAGGACATTTAATAATTTAATGTAATGTAAATATAATGTTTTTTTTTTGTATCTATACTAAATTCATAAGAAACTACTTGAAGAGTTGGACAGTAAATTATTTTAATGTAATGTAAAGATATACTATTTTCCAATTTACTTATTATATCTATAGTAAATTTATAATAAACTACTTTATAAGTTATAAAATAGCCTTTAATTTAAATTGTATTTTAAGCGTGTTTAGTACATGTTTTATTTAAAATGTCTCGATAACATAAAGTAAATACTGTAAGCCGACATAACTAGGGTTGACTGTACAATGCTCCGCCTAAACTTAGGAGGGGAAGTGTGGTGGGATAGGTACTCTGTCTTACTCGCACTACCCGCCCTACGCGCCATCCTATATGATTTTATCCATACCCCTGACCCTGCGGTTCCCGGACGATGGCTTGTCTCCTTATTCGGATGTGTCCTTCCACTCTCGTGTGAGCTTCCATAAAGTTGTTTCGAACCAAAGCGTTTATTAAAGCAAAACAATCAAATTCCCCTTCCCTTTGCGGGGCCTGAATATTTTGGTGGCGGTGATGACAGTAGAGGTTATTTGCATTTGAGCAAAAAGGATAACAGAATTTTGAACAAAGACTTTTTTAATCGAGGACTTGTAAAACGGATTTGGCGAACTATCATCGTATGAATCAAAGTTTGTTTATTTAATACAGGCTTATCCAAAATGTATGGTTTACTCGATTTAAAGAAATATAAAGGTGTAGTTTTAATCCATAAAAATATAACAATTTTTACAATTGTTATTTACCACGTGGTATAACTAAATAGAGGTTTATGATCACCACATAACATTTATAAGGCTATTACTGCTATTACTAGCATGTAAATCAGAGATATGACGATGTTTCAACGTTTATTTGTTTTTTACAACCAGTGTAAATAGAGTATTGTGGTCATTATATTTTCCCTATAGGGCTACTATAAGCACGTAATAAATTTAAAGTACAATTTAATCAACATATTCCATACAGCAATTATTAGTCTTGCTTGTATGAAAGACGCAGTTGAGTTAGATCTATTCTACTTAATTAAATTACATACTACTGTTTATAGGCCTACTACTTTATTTTTCGTTATTTTCCTACCATTGATGGCCAAGTTTGATTGCAATAAGGAAATCATTTTTATATGACTAATAATTATCGTTTTTACAAAAATCGCATTAGATGTTTTTAAACGATTTTTTTTCTTGTTTTGGTGAACAAATGCCATTGAGAATGTATACCTTAAATATGCAATATTTATGCATAAAAACGATCTTTTTCCTACTTTAGCTTAGCAGGCTAAAATTTATCACACCTTTAGTATACTTTTTCGAACCACATTTGTATTCATTTTATTAACAAAATAAAGTATAAATACATTTTGTACCTGTGCACACTGTCTCGTGGTCTGTTGACCCGTAAAAAGCTACCGCAGTTTCAAAAACTCTTTAAGTTTTCTTTCTCAGGCCGTACAAGCTGTTAAACCTTTCATTAGAGTTCGTCCCAAAGAAATATAAAACCGTATAAAAACACACAACAAAACACAATACTGTTAATAGGTTAGAACATATTATTTATTTTTGCCCAAATATCAAGCGCGATACTTGTACCGGGCAAATCTAGAGTGTGAACAAAATTTATTTATATATAGAATAAACATGTGGTCCGGTGGCTATGAATCATAGATCATGAATAATAAAATAGATCATGCATGCATTCGGCGGCTGTGTGGCGAAAAAATGTGGTCGGGAAAATATTGCATGATCGCGCCGCGGGGTGGCGCTAGGGAGAAATCATTCAAGGCATTGGTGCTACACAACGCTTCCGTCGTTTCCCCTATAGATCGCGCCACTATCGTCGAATTTCCAATGCCAAATGTTCTATTAGCCAAATACAATGCTATAGTATAGTAATGAACAAATGAAGCAGTAAACTCTGTACTGTGTAGTTGTGAAATGATGCAATGAAAATAAAGGGTTCCTATTATGAATTAGATTATTTTTTCAGAAAACAATGACAATCAATTGTGAATAAATACATGACGCAAGTTTAGAACTAATCATACCTATGATATAGTATTAATTTTAGCTAAGTATTACTGAATTACATAAATAAATAAAACAAAGCAGTCTTTCCCTCAAAACAAACATTGGTGAATTAATCGGTTTCTTTTCAACAATAATTAATATTTCTCCATAAGAGGTCCATTCCAATATTCCATTTAAACAGTTAGTAGGTACGTAGTACTACTTTGGTAGGATTTTTCTGAAATATGGTGGAACATTTCTGGAGCGTGTCTTAAAACATAATATGGGATATCCTAATAAGATGTTCTTTTTCAGATGTTACCATTTCGAATTTTTACAAAACACTATTACTTTGTAAGTAAATAATAATGTTGACTTTACATTTGGCAGACAGTCTTTGTATGTAAAGTTTTAAAGATTTAAAAAAAGAATGACTGTTTGATATTTTCAAAATGGCGGTCATTTAAAATGTTTTTGTAAAACATCTCGACAACTTAACACACATTTACAATAGTTAAAAGTTATACTACATCTTGATATAGTACAAAATATATTTAATCCTTTATGGCGAACAAGATATATATTTTATTTAGCTCAAACTAAATAAATTCTAGAAGCTACTGTTTTATTGAAAGTTATCTACAACACCAAGATTAGCCTAAAATCAAAATTGGATAATTTTAACAAAACTAATTTACCAAATTAAAAAAGTAATATTTTTTACGAATACAAAAACCAGTACTACGCTTTGGAAGTGTCACAGTATTTTAAGTTTCCCTATTTTTGTCGATAACTTGGTTATATTGTTTGAGCTACATAAAATATAACGTCTTGTTGGACAATAAAAAACAAATTAATTTCTCCTGTAATTTTTGTCAAGTTAAAATTTTAACCACCATTTTTTAAATATACAAAAGTCTTAGTTTTTGGAAAGTTTTAAAACGTTTCATAAAAAATGTGTACCGGTATACACAATCCGAAGTCATTACCTATATATATAAAATCGAAATACCACTTGACTCACTGATGATCACTATATCTCAAAAACGACCAAACATATTAACTTGAGACTTAACATAGTGGTTTCTCTTATGGTCCAGATGTGAAATAAGACAGGATTTTAAAATATTTGGCGTTTAAGGTTATTAAAACGTAAAAAGTGTTAGAAATATAGATAAAAGTCAAATGCCACTAACTGACTATTAATGACTATATCTCAAAAACAACAAAACATACTAACTTGAGACTTAACATAGTGGTTCCCCTTATGCTCTAAATGTGCAATAAGACGGGATTTTAAAATATTTTGCGTTTAAGGTTATTAAAACGTAAAAAGTGTTAGAAATATAGATAAAAGTCAAATGTTACTGACTCACTATTCATCACTATATCTCAAAAACGACTAAACATACTAACTTGAGACTTAACATAGTGGTTCCCCTTATGCTCTAAATATGCAATAAGACGGGATTTTAAAATATTTTGCGTTTAAGGCTATTAAAACGTAAAAAGTGTTAGAAATATAGATAAAAGTCAAATGACACTGACTCACTATTAATAACTATATCTCAAAAACGACAAAACATACTAACTTGAGACTTAACATAGTGGTTCCCCTTATGCTCTAAATGTGCAATAAGACGGGATTTTAAAATATTTTGCGTTTAAGGCTATTAAAACGTAAAAAGTGTTAGAAATATAGATAAAAGTCAAATGACACTGACTCACTATTAATAACTATATCTCAAAAACGACAAA
>JAGFPH010004284.1:84233-97042 GCA_018207615.1 Philaenus spumarius
TATACAAGAATTACTGCCAAATCCTCGTAAGAAATTTTAAGACACTTGAGTCACTGATGTTCATTTAATACAGATAAGAGAGCTAATAAAGTACGTCCGTACTGCCTTATTGCTCACGCGCTACTCTTAAAGCATATTAATTTCCTTTCTAAAATGTCTACTTTGACGGAAAACTTGTATAGGCCTAAATAAAACTTGGATAAATAGTTACTCTTATGTTTTCTATAAAAGTTGCAATATTCGAAAAAATATGGGTGAATAAGCCTTAGACGTCTAAAGTAAACTGCACAAATCTATATATATAAAATTCAATGAATGTCTGTACGTTTGTCTGTATGTTTGTCCTTTATGCGTTACCAAACCGTCCATCCGATTGCTTTGAAATTTTGCATAGTAACACAGGTTAACCCTGGGAAGGTTTTAGGCCATTTACCAAAGTCCCAGGACACTAGGGCTACGCCCCAGTGGCCCTCAAAATTTCAATCTTAAGGAAGAAGAAGAAATATTTCTTTTGATTTTATCAGAAACAGCTGTTCGTATGAAAAGCTTAAAACTGCTGATTTTGATCAACAGCTGATTTTGATTAACAACTGATTTGGATCAAAAACTGAATATAATTTTAGGTTAGGTAAATCAAGCAATGAGCAGAATCCCATTATAATTTACATCGGCCCTCAGGGATACGAATTACAGGCTTTCAAAGTTTCAAATTAAGCAATAGCGAAACATTGCCGGGTCAGCTAGTAATAAAATAATAATAATGATAACTGGTAATAATACACAAAAATAAGTTTGTCAAGTTAGAAGAGAAAAATTACCATTTTGCACACTGAAATTAGACTGTTTTAAAGTTTTTATTCCTGTGATTTCCCCCCAAAACTCAATTATTACATACGTCTACAAGTTGTAAAGGTCTGCCCCTAAACTACGGTATATATACTGAAGGGTGAGCCATAAAAACCGACCTAATTCTCAGCTCTTATAATTGTTGCGGAAAAATATGGGTCATCAGTTTTTAGCGCATCATCGTGCTTTTTTCATAGAGTCATTCTTCAAAAGTAATGAATCTATGATTTCTACACAACGTCGGTTCCGTGCTCACTTTAACGTCGTCCGTCATGGTGCCAATCCGAGTCGAAAAACTATTCTAATTTGGGTTGATAATTTCCGGAACACGGCTTCTGCGCTCAAAATCAAACCTACTGGCAGACCTCGGACGAATCGAATGCCGGAAAACATTGAAATGGTCCGCGCAAGTGTGCTGCAGAGTCCTAAGACCTCAGCCCGTAAACAATCAATTGCTTTGGCAATTTCGAGTCAGAAGAATATTGCATTTGGATTTAAATTTCCATCACTATTTTATAGAGAAGCTAAACGAGAGGGATTTCGATTCCCCGCCTTACTATGTGCCATGGACTATTGCGGCTTGTGAATGAAGCGAATCTTCTTCAAGTACTGGTCATGTCGGATGAAGCTCATTTTTAACTGTCGGGAAAGTTAATAAACAGAATTTTCGATATTTGTCTGCCGAGAATCCAAGAGAACTTCATGAACGATCACTTCATCCACAAAAAGTGACTTTTGGTGTGGAGTGAGGCGGTTTGGCCCATATTTTTTTAGAACGATAAGGGAATGCCTGTCATTGTTAACTCAGAATTCTATGTGGCCATGCTCAGAAATTTTGTGATACCACAGTTGTGTTGACACTTGGGAATCGACGCAAGCTCCATTTGGTTGCAACAGGATGGTGTGACTTGTCACTCATCAAGTGAGCCGATGCCAGTTTTACGTCAACTGTTTCCGGGATTTTTATTTCCCGGTTTGATGATGTTCCATGGTCTGCGCGATCCCCAGACCTGGTCGTTTGTTACTTTTGGCTATGGGGCTATCTAAAGGGTAAAGTCTTCGTTTCTAAGCCCCAGAATATTCCTGAATTAAAGGAGTGCATAAGGAAGGAGAACGCTGCAATTCGTCAGTTAATTTTGCGGAAGGTTATAGCGAGTATGCCGAAGACATAGGAGGCATGTGTGGATGTGGAAGGAGGCACGGTAACGAGAACAAGACGGTATGTGTCACGCGCAGGTCGTTGGTGGCTATGACGTCACTGACACCGAAGCGCCCGGCATCTCAACAGCGATTCGATTTCGCCAGTGACAAGCTTCTTAAAAACATCACCCTACACGACTATTGGGTGAACGGAAAATATACAATCTTTCATGGGATTACATATACACTCTAGGGAATCTTGAGGTGCAATTTTTTTATAGTAAAACCTTTTTTATCGACAGTAAATTTATAGTTCATTATATAAAGATGTACTTGCATATACAAAAATTTAAGGAAACATTTTGTTGATTTGTTTGAAATTAATAGTATGAATGATCTAAACCCAATTAATAAACCTAAAATGGAAATATTCAAGGTCAAATATTAAGTGATAACAATAGCATAACAAATAGTAAATACAACAAAACAGGTACTGTACCTGTAATCGGCTGTTTCCATTTCCGTGTTAGGCTACGAATAATCATGACCTGGACATTCACATGTGGGCCTCTAAACTTGTCTTCAATACGATCATAACAGATGTCTGAATTAACTTTCATTTCGTCAAAACTGATGACAACATCCTTATGAAAATCTTCATATATTATAGCTTGCCCTTTAAGTATATTCATACTAATGTCTAAAAATCTAGGAGGGATTGAAAATTGAGAAAGCCGCCAGCCGCCTTGCTATGATTGTTTCGCTTGGGAGGGGATATTGTTTTCCTTAGATATGATAATCCTTTTTTAGAGATGCACCTGATAGTTACTGCTTTTGCTACATCATCAGCCGACCAGTTTGTACCCCTTTAATACATATTGATGCTGACATACGGTAAATATTTTTTCATATTTTTCTAATGGTTGTTTGAGTTTTGATATAAGTACACTAGCTTTGTTCAGTTTATTTACAAGTAATTTATTTTATTTTTTTTTTTAAATTATTGTCGTTTTCATATAAAAGAGCCTCTACCGTAGATAAATCACCAGATATAGGTCGTGTTAAATTTAAATTGGAAGAATTAGCTTCCTGATCATCAGGCGTGTTTTGCATATTTATTTACACTGTCTGCTGAATCATGTAGCAAAGATTTTATATTTTTAGATTCACGATTTTAGGCTCGTTGAGATAATGTGGGGGGGGAGGGGGTGTTGTGGTGGCATTTGGTATTTTTTGTGTTGGAACTGTCTTGGGTTTTAAAATTTGTTTTTTAGGTAGGTTTGTTTAATAGTTCACTTTTTAAGTCTCTTTCAAAATCTGTCGTTAAAAAATGCTCAGAACAATTCCGCGCTGTAAGTGAATTAAAATGATCTTTCCTTTTACAAAAATATACCCACTTTTTGTGTAGTTTATCTTTAGGAAATTTACGAAATGAAATTCCTAACCTCTTTGCGTGATCCGTATGATTGGTGCAACCGGCAACTGCACAACCAGTTATAAAACACTTAAATATACACACACTTAAACTTAAAATATTATATACACTGTTTAGAAGAAAACTATACTACACATAACGCACACATTTGTGTAAAAATTACACATAACGAACCCAGCAAATCGTTGTTTGCGTAAATAGTTAGTGCAAGTCAATCTGCTTCTGCTAGGCGGGAAGCATGAGACGGTGTCAGTGACGTCATCTGAGCTCAGAGTTACTGCGCAGCTGTCTCGTGACACATACCGTGTAGTTCTAGTTACCGTGGAAGGAGGACACTTGACGAAGATTATCTATCATAAGTAGAAACGGGAAAATCTTGTAAATATTTTAGTTTGGTTTTTAACATTAAACTATGTTCAGTTATTGAGTTATTTCATTTTAAAAAAGGGTCCCGTTTTTTGGATCACCCCGTATATCCAAAACTGTTCAGGTTAAAATACAAACAATTCATTAAAAACAGTAGTTTGTCACAACAAAACAAAATTAAAAGGTGAAAGGAAAAGGTTAAATTAGCATCTCATATTTAGTAACAGTTGTTATAAAACGATACAAACTATATTGAAATTTAAATTGGAAACAACTAAACTATCCGAAACATGTTCTACAAACATCGAACTGACGTGATCCTCAGTTTGATTAATCGATGTTATGAATAAGACAATAATCCAGTGTGTCGGTATCCAGAATTAATTGACAGAATTTTT
Source organism: Philaenus spumarius (assembly GCA_018207615.1). Taxonomy (NCBI): domain Eukaryota; kingdom Metazoa; phylum Arthropoda; class Insecta; order Hemiptera; family Aphrophoridae; genus Philaenus; species Philaenus spumarius. The sequence continues at coordinate 88,419 of JAGFPH010004284.1, forward strand.
CTCGTGATATTGGTAAATAGAGAAGGAAATGTGAGTAGGTCTTGTTACAAGAGTTATCTCCTGTCATCATTGCTTAACCTTTAAAGGTAAATTGCATGAATAATGAGAGTAGGGCAGAGGTGTAGAATTTATTAAAGTGAATTATTAAATCCCAAATTGTATTTTACTCAAACGAAATCTTTACAAACTGCAAGATAAATCAAGCACCGTACTTCATTTTTCCGTGTTTTCCTCAACTAAGACAAAGCGAAACAAAAGTTATGGATCCAACTATGTTTAAATATACTGAACCAAGTTTGTTTAAATGGATTCCATTACATTCTTCTTAATATAGTGGATGGAAGAGGTTATGTAGATGTACAATGAAGTTAAAAATTGCACATGCTATGTTGCATATAGTATGAATATAAGAAAATGAAGTATTCAAAAACTATTGACTGAGAATTACAGAGAAAATAATTATTACTAAAATTAATAGTGCTGTTCTGAAATAGAAGTGATACTTCGCGAGTCCAAGTATGTCAAGTAACCACATACCATAGCAGAGTATGTTTAACCTATTATTTGGTTTTAGTTGTTAAAGTATACTAGTGGACCCGGCAATGCTTCGCTATTGTTATTGCTTGATTTACCTAACCTAAAATTATATTCAGTTTTTGATCCAAATCAGTTGTTGATCAAAATCAGCTGTTGATCAAAATCAGCTGTTTTAAGCTTTTCATACGAACAGCTGTTTTTTGTGCCCCTGATAAAATCAAAAGAAATCTTTCTTCTTCTTTCTTAAGATTGACCTTAAGATTAACATTGAAACTTTGAGGACTACTGGGGCGTATCCCTGAGGACCGATGTAAATTATAATGGGATTCTGCTCATCTACAGGACACTACCTTTCTAACGGTATGCGCGAATTTCTCCTACGATGCACACAAGCTGAGAAAAAAGGACGACAAGTTTTGTGCTTGCCTATTAATATATAGATCTGAACCTTATGGTTGCATCCGTAAACAAATACACCAGAAAACCCAAGTAACTGACATCTCATCTGATGTTTATAACTTTTGTTTACAATATTTGAATAAAAATTTTTATTTTCATAAATACTGTAGTATTTTTTCAGAAATTATTGAACTTTGCTTTTTGAGATTTCAAGGACGAGTTATGTCGAGAAAACTGTATCTCAGTAGGCTACAGAATTCAAGTACAAATACTTACCTCACACCTTTGCTACAAACATAGTTATTTTAATTCTTAAATGAATGGATCCGCCGAAAAACGTTCTAAGTGACAAACATACAATTTTGAGTAATCAGTGAAAGAAAATCATTCTAATATAAAGTGTTTGTTAGTTTTGTAGGTTAGATTTTTTCACCTGTAATTTGTTATATTTACATGTATAATGACATATTGGAGTACTATATCATACTATTATACATTTCAAAACCTTTTATAACTTTTTTCAGGGGGAAAAACGTTCAAACGACGGGCGTTTGAAACGTTTTTCGACTCTCCTACGTTACTAAATAAAAATACTCAGGAAAGTGGGAATGCAAAATAGAAATGCAAAAACAAAATTGAATATAATACGTTATTATTGGTAAAAACGAACACTTTCTGTATTGTGTTGACATGGAGTATATCTATAATCTATTTACAGTGCCGTACAAAATATAATGTTATTTTTATAAAAACAGCTTCAAAACAATTTTGTTATTTTTTTTCTAGAAATATGTAAAAAAAAACCTCTGAAAATAAAGTTTTAGAGACGTGTTAAAAAATACTTCAAAGACTTGTTAAAATTCTGTCTGTACTTTATAGTTACAGCGAGGAGTACATTGAACAAGATTGGCAGTTAAAACGTTATTCTACTTACCTCTCTTGGTGGTAGATTTTCTGGGACTGGCTTTTTGGTTTTCCTAAAGTTATTTAAGAATTACTGGTTTATATAGACTCAAATTTAATTTATTACTCCAGAAAGTGTCAATTAGTTCAATTTAGTATTTAATGGGTCAGAAGTTATTTTCAGTTTATAAAACTAAATGAACTATTTGGATTACAACAGCATGGTTTGTTATTACCTGGGATTTGTATGCTAGTTTTATTATTTATATAAGTTTTCATTAAATATCCTTAATTCTGCTCGACATGCTGTACATATTATTTATAATTATTTCAATATTTTATTTTACTTTCAGATTACTTTAATATCTTAGATACCATTTTTGATTGTATTGACTTCAGTAATGGCGGGAAAGACAATTTTCATTACGAGAATTTATGTACTTTAAAATATGGGTAAAACCTAATTTACTGCACTTTAACCACCCAATAGGCTCATTTCAAAATGTTCAATCGATCGACATACACAACTTTTCATATTCTTTTACCCGTGATTTATTTAGTTTAACTGTTTATTGTGTTTTAATTCATATTTGAAATAGATTTGTTATTAACTTGTAGGAGCTTTTTTTAAAGTTATTTAACTATTCACTGTTTATAAACTCACAGCTTTTTGTTCGATCGATAGATGTATTAAGGTGTATTATACGCTTAAGTTTTAGACTATAACATCTGTTCGCTACCACCCATTTATACTATTTCACTTTACAAACTTATTTAAATCATTTGCATTCACATTTTATCTTCATTTAAATATCTTCATATGTATATTATATTTTTTCATATATGTTCATACTTCTAGACATGTCAATTTCTTTACTTCAATTTGAATAGAAGCCATTTAGGTTATTTGAGAATGCTTCAGTGTTTATAAACTTCTCTTGTTTATAAAACTGCCCTTGTAAGCCAAAAGACAGTAACTGACAAAGTTATGCATTTTGAGGTTAGAGTTGATTTTACGGTTTCAGACCATGAGGAATCTAAAAATCTAACCCAAAACAAAGTATCTTCAACCGTTCAGGAGATATTGAACATTAATATCACAGTAACTACACACTAATACTAATATTTCTAAGCCAAAAAACAGTATCAACAAGGTCTAAGCCAAATAACAGTATCTACAGCGTAGATACTGTTATTTGGCTTAGTATAGTGTAGTTAATGTTTTTTTGCCTAGAAAACTGAGTTTGTTACCTGCAGTTACTGTTAAAAATACTTTAGTTTTCACTAAGAATTCCTCTATATAAGTCATAACAAAATATTATAATAGAAGTAGTATTTCGGCCAATTTACTGTTTCTAGACCATGACAGAAAATGTTTCAAGTATTAACAGCTGGTTTTGTAGGGAATAATTTTTGGTTTGTTTATTTACAAGTTGAAGTGATTCTCAAATATTTTAATCATCAACACAGTTGGATGTTTATATTAATATAATGCATTTTCATTAACCTAATTAAAGCTTTGTTAGTTTTCCCTTTTTTCTCCTTTTTTTTTTCTTTTGGTTTAACGTTAGTTAGTTTTCCTAATATGAGTTTTACATGCAAGATATGTGGAAAAACATTTAAAAGATGTGCATTTCTAATTTCACAAGTCTGAAAGCAAGTGCTTTACAGCCACAAAAAATGATTCCAACCTTTTGGCAAGTTTATCAACATGTGATCATCTCTCTAATTTAAACTCAAATGAGGAAGAAGATCTGAAACATAGTGATTTTTCCTTATATTTGACTTTTCATCCTCATACAAAATCACAAATAAGAATCCTCGGCCATACCTCATTGAGATGGAGCAAGTGATTTAAAAAAAAGGATCATTTGATTTGCACTACAAAACCTACTTTTAAACTACTTTTAAAGTAGTAGTCTATTATTGTGGTGTAGTCCAGTCCATAGGAAGAAATCCAATTTGTTACACCAAACAATAACGTAATTTTGTCGCAAACAATAAAAATCATTTAAGAATTATAACATTACCTTGCATTTGCGATCTAGGCGTCCTGTATATTGACGACCTCATTGGTTCATTAACAATGAGTCTTCTTAACGTATTACATTACATATACATTTACACGCACATACACATTACAATTCACATTACATTTGAATGGTGCACCATGATAATATGGCTTGTCAGTTGATTTAAGAATCGATTCAAAATGTGGATGCATCCTTTCACGTCTACGACCGGGTCGGAACTGAATGTAAATTTTTGGATATTGTTATAATTCTTAAATTCAACATTCCGATCAGGAAGTAGAACTCATAATGAACAAAATCATCTCTTCAATACTAATTTCGTAGATTTTTAGTTCCATTTTGTAATTATTAATATTTCATGAATATGTTTTTGATTAAAACGAAAATTGGCGAACTATTTCTAATATTGTTCACAGCTTATGTTTGAAACTAAATATTTGTTGTTTCATTCCGGCTATATGGGTTCTTATAATTTTTCTCTGTTTATATTTACATCAAATGAATTATTTGATCTCTTTCATGACAAAATTATCAAACGTTATAGAATCCAACTAGATAATGTAGTCCAACACATATGAATATTGTATAACCTATAACAATCTCCCCTTGTGTCACGCGGAGCAGCGAACAATCAGTTACATTGTGAATGGAATAAATGCACTTAGCTTATGCTATCTAGATTTAATACTGTCGCTTCCTGGACAAACAGACAAGATATGGTTAGAATAACTTAACAGTGATAGTGTGCCCCAGATCGTATCTGCCAACTAATCGAAAAGCACTCAACTATGGTAGCTAAAAGAATTAATATTTCATTTGAAAAGTTTTTGTACATTTGTTGTTTGCTTTAGACTGTTCACCGCTTTTATTAAAAATTTGTTTACAGTTTTTGATCCAGCCGAATCAAGAAAAACTAAAACCTACTACGTTTTCCGGGAGGTGTTGGAAACAACTTTTGTATATTCTGTAACATAAATATATTACTACCAAAACTTGCAAAACATATTAATACAGAGTACACACACGTCTCTAGTTTTAATGTACCGGTAATTATACTAGAATGACTGCCAAATCCTCGTAAGAAATTTCAAAACAGATGAGTCACTGATATTTAGAGATTTTGATTTATAGCATTGATATATTTTTAGAATATTGTAATTTTAATTGGGATTTGTGAAAGTAGTGTTCGAATAAGGCGAAGATTAATCAATTCCAAATTCATTTAATGGTTCTCGGAATTTTTTTCTTAGGATACATTCTTTTAGTAAATGTTATCAACCAAATCTACTTATATAAAGCTAGACGGTAACACTGATTCATTGACATTAATTATTAGGCACTTCCCGTAATCGGACTCCCCTCAACCTTATACTTGAATTAAAGCTCTCGACGAGAAACTTTCGGGAAAATTGCCAGAATTTAACATTTTTTAATTTTGGAAGCACCTTTTATGCGGGAATGATTTTTTAATTTTTTTCATATTTTACTTTGAGCGCGTTTTGTAAGAAAACGGTAAGGATAGCAAAAAATGTTAAATACAAAAGTTATAGAAAATTTAATTTCAGACTAACGATTTTTCATCAGATTTAAGATCCAATCATCCATTTAGCCATTATTCATCCGAGAAGGGAGGCTCCGCCCAAAGTCCTCAAAGCTAGACGATTTCACTGATTCACTGACATTAATTATTAGGCACTTCCCGTAATCGTACCCCCATCGACCTCATACTTGAATTAAAGCTCTCGACGAGAAACCTTTGGGAAAATTGCCAGAATTTAACATTTTTTAATTTTGGAAACACTTTTTGGGCGGGAACGATTTTTTAGATTTTTTGAATATCTTAATTTTCCCACTTTGAGCGCATTTAGCAAGAAAACGGTAAGAGATAGAAAAAATGTTAAATACTAAAGTTGTAGAAAATTTAATTTCAAACTAACAATTTTGCATCAAATTTAAGATCCAATCATCCGTTCAGCCGCTATTAACCCGAGAAGGAGCTCCTTCACACAATCCTTCAAATTTCCCGTGTTAATCTTATGGAGATAATGTTTAATGAGTTTGAGTCCCCTGCCAAATAAAACAGCTGATTTATGCTCGGTCACCTATGTACATTTTGTACAATTTTGGAAACACCTTTTGGGCGGAAACGATTTTTTCGATCAACTATGTACAAACGATCCAAAGATTAACTAGATTCTTTAGCGAATTTTCCAACTGCGAGCGAAGCGAAGCAGCCATCTGAGGCCGAAGGCCGAGGCGGGGATGGGACGCGAAGCGTCCAGGGGCTGAGCCCCTAGTTATTTATATAAGTATGAAGTATTTTTATTTCAACTGTGTTTTCTACAATTTATTCTCTTGACATAGTATTTCCCTGAATGAGACAATATTAAGTACAAGCATATTTGGTACGTTTCAGGTTACAATTAATTTTAAATTGGCTTGTTCACTTCTGTTACGTTCAGGCTGCAAAGGTTTAAAATTAATTTGATTTTATCTGCTATAAAATGCCTTATGCTACACTTGTCTTTCTTTCTTAAATTTAACATTAATAAGAAAATAAAGAATGGAATTCATTTTACAACATTTATTTTAATTTAAAAGTGATACCGTAGAAACAATATATCTAAAAATAAAGTGAATTTATATTAAAATACATTTGATAAGTGGGAAGAAGCTTGAATTTAATGAAATAAGTACAGAAAATTGCTAAAAGTACTTTCTCTGTTATTTAAAGTCCGACGTGTGACGCAAAATGTACGACGCGTTTCGAGATCGCAATCTCATTTTGAAGAATATAATATTATCTCTTTAGTGTCACCATTATATTTATAAAAAACCACAAACACATTAAATACAAAAGTAACACAACACATAACTTTTAGCGAGATGATTTTAGTTGGATGGTGTACACCATCACGTGGTCTACGCTAAACTACATTTAATATAATTTGTACATTAAATTGAATTTTCCAATGGAAGTTCTGTGAATTACAAGAACATTAAAAACTTCCACTTATCGAACGCAAATAACGTACTTCTCTCCGAATAAGTTTATCAGATTTCATTTGCACACCAAGATGGATGGATAAGATCCAAGATCTAAAGAAAAAGAATCTAACTCTTCCATGGAAACCTTATATCAATATATGACGCTCGGTTATGAAGTGTCTACGAAAATATTTAATATATTATGTAATACAAAATATACAACATTAATGAAAAACAAAATGTCTAGTATTTCCTGATGATTTTCAGGTCCTCAAAAGGTATAAAGTTAATAGAATGAATAAGTGGGTCGGCTCTATCTGTCGGCCATGTTGGCTGACACTCCATAAGACCAATGTTAAATTAAAATCCAAATTTTTCCTTTATTTTTGATCGGAAAATTATAAACGATAAGTCATTTTAAAGCTATGGCCATATGCATGCAAATGGCTTTTTAAAAATTAAGAAAAATATTTTGTTTAATATTTATTAACAATTTAAAACCATGATTTTTAATATTTTTTATTTTGTCACTATTAATTATAACGAAAAACTACCAAGCCATTCGCCTGAAGAATTTCGTCCCCAAGATTTTGGTATTTTTTTTAAAACGCTATTCGAACAATTGCGGGTTTTAAATGGATTTAGGCTGAGCAATGTCCGTGTAACCTACCGCCGCTAAAGGGTGATTTTAAATATTTTTTACGTTGTAACTATTAATTATAGCGAAAAATTACCAAGCCATTCGCCTGAAGAATTTCGTCCCCAAGATTTTGGTATTTTTTTTAAAACGCTATTTGAATAATTGCGGGTTTTAAATGGATTTAGGCTGAGCAATGTCCGCGTAACCTACCGCCGCTATAGGGAGTCGCAGGTTGCTTTCTGTTTTACCAGAGCCGACCCTTTAGGTGAATGAGTGCGTCAGTGTTGACTAGTGTGAATTGTACCAGTACAAACGTATCGACATAATAACATTAATAATCTTAAGGGGGCGCTTCCCTGCCCGCCATATTGAATCTGATTCCCATAAGAGCAATGCTACAGAATAAGTCATTTTTTCCGTTAATTCGTGGAATAAATTTAAAAATTTGGTTTCATTTTGAAGTACTGTCATATGCGGATGTTGATTGCCGAATACATTTTCAGAAACTGTTTTATTGTTTTCATAAACGTATGATATAAATAGTAAAAAATAGTAAACTTTATTAATTTTTTACTCAGTTGCAAAAAGAGATATTGCAAAAATCCTTAGCAATCAACACCCACAATCTATTTTACTTTAAGAAAAAAAATACAGCTTTCGTTTTTTAACAAAAACAGCGTAAAAATATGCTTAATAGTGAAGGTGTGTTTTGGTTATTTAACATTGAAATTGGTACCCAATATCGTAGTTTTGAATGTGGAGAGCCGAGCCTTAATTTGTATTTGTTTAATGTGTTGGCATACCAAAGTAAACAAATTCCAATTTTTATTCAATTGCTTATGTTTTGTTCTTTTTTATATTACTGTAGATATAATTTTGTGTAAATGTTGTATAATAATGAATTAGATGGAAGAGAGTTTGCCCTAAAACGTCGACTATCCTTTCATTTATTCAAGAATTCAGCCTAAAAATATTTCTAAATATGATATGAATAAAATACCGTCCTTTCCAAAAAATGTCCCTGTATATGTGATACTACATATATATTGCCTTACATGGATTTTTCGTAAGGCATTAAGTGCAAGCATATGACCCTTCATATGCCTTTAACCAAAATGATCCAA
>JAGFPH010004284.1:103918-117157 GCA_018207615.1 Philaenus spumarius
GGTGGTTGGTATTTTCAGTCTTTTTAACGTAATTGTATTCTTTTTAAATGTTCAGTCAGTGAGTGGTATTTGGCTTTTATATATATAGATCTTAAATAATAAAAGCACTATTGTCATAATAATAAAAGATCTGAAATTATGATTTTAGTAACTTTGATCCCCCAAACCCTTCCTAAAATTTATTTTTCATACCCTTTCTTAGTGAGCACCTATGGCCCTAGAAGACGCTACATACCAAATTTCATTCCAATCCATTAGGTAGTTTTGAAGAAATCGTGATTTAACAACTTTGATCCCCAAACCCCCCTAAAATTTCGAATTTTTTCAAACAATTTCTTGGTGATCACCTATGGCCCTAGAGGAAGCTACATACCAAATTTCATTCCAATCCATTCAGTAGTTTTGAAGAAATCGTTTTTTAAAACTTTGATCCCCCAAACCCCCCTAAAATTTCGAATTTTTTCAAACCCTTTCTTAGTGAGCACCTATGGCCCTAGAGGAAGCTAAATACCAAATTTCATTCCAATCCATTCGGTAGTTTTGAAGAAGTCGTTTTTTAATAACTTTGATCCCCCAAACCCCCCCTAAAATTTAGAAATTTCCAAACCCTTTGTTAATGAGCACTTATGGCCCTAGCGGAAGCTACATACCAAATTTCATTCAAATCCATTCGGTAGTTTTGAAGAAGTCATTTTTTAATAACATTGATCCCCCCCAAATCCCCCCTAAAATTTCGAATATTTTCAAACCCTTTCTTAGTGAGCACCTATAGCCCTAGAGGAAGCTACATACCAAATTTCATTCCAATCCGTTCGGTAGTTTTTGAGAAATCGTGATGAGTGAGTCAGTGAGTCAGTGGGTTTTGGCTTTTATATATATAGATAAATCACTTCACATACACCAAACTCGTAAGAATTAAATAAACTAAACAATATTAATCCCAAAAGTACACACAAAGCAAGAAAATTAGAAAAAGATGTAACAAAACGTTAATTACGAAAACAATAACATCGTACCTTTAAAAACAATAGAAACTACAATATAACTGCGTAATTGAAATAAAATTTCACCAACGTTGCCAAATCGAACAATAGGTTATTGTACTGAATGGGGTGTGTATAAATCGGTGACCTGTGGACTAGTAAACAGGTGACGCAGCATTGAATCTCATTGGTTCTGTAATTCGTTATTATCACATTATATAATTAAAATAAAATTTAATTATAAATTTTGGGTTTGGGGATCAGTTATTAAATCACGATTTCTTCAAAACTACCGAACGGATTGGAATGAAATTTGGTATGTAGCTTCCTCTAGGGCCATAGGTGCTCACTAAGAATAGGTATGAAAAATTTCGAGGGGTTTGGGGGGATCAAAATTACTAAAATCATAATTTCAGATCTTTTATTATTATGACAATAATGCTTTTATTATTTAAGATCTATATATATAAAAGCCAAATACCACTCACTGACTGAACACTTAAAAAGAATACAATTACGTTAAAAAGACTGAAAATACCAACCACCACGGGCAACGCCGTACGGGTCAGCTAGTCACATCATATAATTAAAATTGTATAAAATCTAAAAGGTTCTAACCTATACTATTTAGTCACAGCATATTTATTTTACTTTTAACTTACTCTGGCAGATAACAGTATGATTATATTTCGTTATTATCACATCATACAATTAAAATTAAAAAAAAAATCTAAAAGGTTCTAACCTATACTATTTAGTCACAGCATATTTACTTTTATATATATTTCTAGCAGTATTATTAGTCGATCAAGCTTACAGCCAGCACAGTGCATTAATTAAGAAAATATAATTTAGGCCTAAGTCTTACTGCCATACTTTTTATAATTGATAGGATACCACTTTGTATAAGACTTTGATAACACTTGAGCATAAACAGGGCGGGTCCGTTTCACAACGTCAAGTTTCATAACGTGTAAGGTGCGTGGTTAAAATTATTTGTGGTAAATTGTTTGGGAGTTATTAAGATGATATAAAGTAAATGTCATCAGAACTTTACTCAAATGGCCATGTATAACTAGAAATATTAAACGGAAAAATTATTTGATTTCTTCCATAACTATCTACTAATTACAATAATTACATATAATAAACTCTAAACATATAATTACGTATAAAGAGATCAAAGAAATAACCGCCTTGATAATTTAATTTGACAGACATTTTAGCACTTTCGTAACCTTGTAACGTTTGAAGCGAAAACTATTCCCGCGCTGAAACTCAAGTAAGATGTATATCACTCCGCAGCTAGTTTTGGAGCAGGGCCGCTAGAGCACAGTCGGGCGGCTAGAAAGTAATTCGCTGCAACAATCTCGTTTGACCCCAAATTTTGTGGGTATTTCTTATCCGATTTTTATTATTATTTTTTTAAATTAAACGTAATGAAACTTGTAATGCTTTTTGTTTTTATAATTTTTAAAAACTTGCCTTGAACATGACAAAAAATATTGTAAACTAATCCATGTTTATTAGTTTATTTATAAAAACATAAATTGCTATTTTAAAAATTTAGTCCACGAGTTGCATTTAGGATTATATTACCTTTTAAACGACACCGCATTTGTAATTTTCGGTTGAAAAATAACGACAAAATTATGGTGTATTCGTTGTCATTGCGCTTATGGAGAATCAATCCAATATGGCCGACGAGGGGAGCGTGGCCTTAAGTAACAGTGTAATTAAGGATTCAAAATTTAGTTTTTGTGATACATATGATAAAAAATAAGAAAAGCCAATATTCCAAAAATATTGGAGGGCATGCTTGAGGAACTAAACATAGTGTTTCTCACTATGCATCCTAATTACTAATCTACATTTTGAGATAAATAGCAACAGGTAAGAACACCGACACCACTATCTGTTTAATAAAAACAAAGCAAAAGCAACCTAAACTATCGATAAGATTTACACATTATTCCTATTTGAACAGAAGACGGGAAAGTCGATCAAACCGCGTTATTTCGTCCGCGTTGTCAGATCTCCACTTGATTTTTGAAAGCATTTCAATTTTGCCAACTAAATGAAGAACCAAGATTAGAACGTTTATTAAAACATTATACAAGAGCTGCCTAATTACTGGGCTATATACTGTATTACGTTTCTTTGATGAGCTTAGTGCTGACTTTGTACCAATAGATAAGCCTACACACAGGTACACCTTGACTCTTGTGAGCTATTGATCTAAATTGACACGACCAAAACCAACTCAGTACAGTACATGACGTTCATTAATTTCTCCTTCTATATTTAGCCTATCTGATAAACATATTATTTTTGTACAAAACTTACAACTTTTAAATGAAATCTCAGGAAACACGATGATATACATTCTATGCCAATATACAACCATGAAAACATATTGGATTACTTCATAGGCATAGAAGAAAATAGTTTAGGTTCGTTTCAATGTTCCAATCATTTCTCTGATGAGGCCAGTGTATTTAAAAGGTTCTTGATATTCTCGTACATTTCTGTACAGGTTTTTAAGCAGATTATTTGTATTTCTAAAATTGATTGTGACGACCCGAGATGCGTGTAGATAAACACTCATACCATCTCGCTCCACGATCTCGAATCGTCGCGGAAGAATTCAACGCTCGGGTCCACTCGAGTTTTAACGCTATCTCGACTGAAGTCTAGAGATCGAGGGTACCCGAATACGAAGCTTGTTGTGGACCAGCTGATGGTAAGAAAAAGGGCAGCGTGAATTCAACCACAGTTCGGTCTAGTACACGTTTAATCGGCAGCTTGCATATTTTAGTTAAAACGAAAGTAACTTCATAATCTGGACGAAGCATAAATGTTTAAAATATATATTTTAACTCCTATGTCAAGTTTCAATTCGATATATTAAAATTCGGCCAATTTATAATGACCCAACGCTTCATATATGAATAAGATGTCCCCTTTTAGTGATTTTCCCTGCTGCAAAATACATACCTGCATTATCGAATTTTTTCCAGACAAACCATTGATCGGAGGAAATAAATACATATGACCTTTTTTATTGAAAAATACCTCTCCTACACGTTGGTATTTTTTTATTTTTCTCTATCTTCATCATAGCTCGAAATATTAAGGATAATCGAAAAAAATTATAATCGATTTTTTTCGACTTTGGGAAATCGATAGACTGGTAAATTTTTTTTATGTTAATGTACATACTTTAAGGTACTTATAAAAAAAACCAGCCATATTGCAAATTACTGGAAGTTTTAACCTATACCGACTGGGATAATACTCGCGCACAATAAAAACATATAAACGTCCACGCCACCATATCTTTATGCCGGCACTACTCAGTGCACTGTTAAAGCTCACTACACAGTTCAAGAATACCTTTTAAAATTGGTTTCGAAAGCAAAATTACAAATACATTTTGTGATTGTACAAAAACATAATGTGTTTGACCCTTAGCAAATATTCAAAATATTCAGACACTGTAAAAAATCAATGTAAAGGTTTATGCATATTATATTTCCCCCGATTATTAGATTGTATCCGGGACATTGGAGTTTTTATTCGAGACGCCGGCGCCAGGTCAAAAAATGAAACTGTTCCAGTGTTTCAGTTTCCAAATAATTATGATTTGAAACGAAAATGAGTTTCAGCTATTCACAGGACGGACTTTACCCTACAGCAACGTTTTGTAGTTTGTATCAAACACTTTGATGATCGTTTTGTCATTCGCGAAGGCTCAGTTAATGAATCAATTTCGACAGTGAAACGTGATCGATTAGAAGTTATCAGTGATGGGTACCCTACTAAATTGAGGATAAAACAAGAGCACATAAAGGGAGAGTCATTCAGGATTTTCACAATCTCTGTAGAAATATTTTTAAATATAAGAAATTGGACAAGGACAATTTAAAGGTTTCTTCTGAGCATACGAGTATCTTTAATATTTATTTGAACTATTTATATGATTTTACCAACAAATAAAATGATGAGTTTCAAGTTTATTAAAAATTGCGACGTTATAAATGGCATCCCTGAAATAGTTAAAATTTCTCAAGAACAACAAATTTATTAATGGCCATAACATAACTATTGAATATTTGTGAAATAATTTGTGGCTAAAATTTTCTTTGCCTTTCTGAATACGTATAAGAAATTCGTACAGCTGACAGTTTTAACCCTGGCCCATCCTATTTACTTACAAACATTCACATCTAAAATTGGGAAGATGAGGCATTGACACATCTAACTATCGCTATTTAAGGAAAAAAATAAAACATTTTGGAGGAAAATGAAAAATTTCGCTATTTATTATTTTATCTTAAACCAGAGTTGACATACAAATGCGGTAAACTTGAAAGGGTGGCTTTCAGCAGTAGTAGTAGTTCTACAAGCGACATTCTTTTAGCCCAACTATCATCCAGACATTTATGATATCCTCCAAACTCGGTAAATATAATGTACAATTGTTAACATCTGATATTTTAGAGGAACAAACTTACCCTATAAGTGTTGAAATAATAACAGAGCGCATTGTATAATATTGGGCAATAATAGTTTTAACAAAAACATGTTCAAGAAATTGTACGACAGAAAAATAAAATGTAACTTTGAAAATCATTTTGATTGATTTAGTGCACTTATTTAAGTCTGTACCAGAAACAACAGAACTGGTAAACCAGTTTGATAGTAAGCAAACTTTATTATTTCCTGATTTTGATAACACAAACTATCAGTTTGTTAACTGAAACGGACCGATCTCTCGGTTACAAAATATAATTTACAACTTCACTTACTAGATCGACAGAACGTCAATATATACGCTAGTTGTTCCATGAAAATATGTTACCGCCTTTCTGGAACAATCACGTTTTTGAAAATATAATTGTGATGGTGAAAAATAAATAATGTAACACGTCCTTTTAAATATAAGAGCTTTAATGGTTAAGATTGCAATTAATTAGTTTCATTGAATTACCAACACTATTTATTTCAGGGCAAACTTCTTATTTGGCTCTGAAAATGGAATGAAATGTCAATTGAGGAAGAAGAAAATAACAAAAAACTAAACGCAATGGCCAACTTACAACGCACATTCAATTTGCTTTAATGCGTATTGATAAGACAATGATTGAGATTACTGACAACCTTGAACTTAGATTAGATTGTATTAGATAAATTCCAGACAGACGATTTAGAAACCCGATTTGGACAATACCGTCAGAGGAGCGCCTTTTACAGAATTTCAGTCAAACAAATTTTAAAGTCTGAAAGATAACTGAAGACACTCAGCGTTATTAAAATCATTCTTCAATAGTAGGACATTCATATAAAGGACATTTTTATTGAAGAAGGCAGTTGTAACTATCATTAAAGCAATGTTGAAATGGAAGAATTATATTTTTAACTTCCCGCTAAGAAAATTGAAAATTTTCTAAAATCGGGAAGTTATTGGTTTCACCCCGTTTTTCGAAAATCGAGTATTCATCAGATCTCGACGTTTTGAGGTCCTAGGAATCTTCCCTGACCACTCCCGAGAGGGTGTCACCCTGTCTGTATGTATGTGGGGGTGGGTGTGTGTGTGTGTGTGTGTGTGTGTGTGTGAGTGTAAGTATGAGACCCACTTTTGAACGGCTTAACCGATTGGATCCTACCAAACGGCGTTCTAAAGAGTTCCATCAAACTTAGATTTCCTGAAAATTTCAACTAATTCGGACAGGTAGGTTCTGAGAAATTTCGAAAAAACTAAGAAATAATTTTTTTTCAAATCAGGTTTTTTTTAATAACTTTTAAACGGCTTTACCGATCAATTCCAAAATCTAATCAACTTTTAACCTTGAAAAGTGACGTCGATCGCTACCAGTCCGGTCAAAATCGGTTAATTCGTTCGTGAGATATCGTGAACGAAAGAAAAAAAATTGTTTTTTCTCAATTTCTCCGAAATTTTTCATCAGAAAAATTTTTGTTGTCAATTCTTTCAATGGACTCAAAAAACTGCATCGATTGCCGCAAATCGCATAAAAATCGGTTGATTCATTCGCGAGATATCGTGAACGAAAGAAAATAAAAAAAAGTGTTTTTCCTCAATTTCTCCGAAACTTTTCATCTGAAAAATTTTTGTTGTTGATTCTTTCAATGGACTTAAAAAACTGCAGTTTGTAATTAAACTTAGCGCGAAGTTACATGGATGGCCTTTAGGGTCAACCGTTTTCCAAATTTTTTTTTGAAAATCTCCAATTAGAGCTAGCCAATGTTTTTATTTCCGTCATTGAATTAATAGGTCTTTCGTAGTTATGTTAGTTTCTCTATTTTAAAACAGTGTGAATGCTATGGCTACAATGAGCATTTCATTTTAAATGATAGCTTTTTACTACAATTTAGGCTATATAGTAAGTAAAGTAATTGATCGAGGATTTATTAACTATCACTCAGATGACATAACTCGCATTTTGATTCTGGCTGTTTAAGTGTGCAGTGTTTCAATCATTGGCAGATTTGAGTCCGTAAAATGAAAGTCAAAGAGAAACATTTTTTAAACTCATTACAGATTCTTTGGGAAACTTTGTTGTAGAGTTCTGTAAAACTTGCAGGAAAAAGTTTGATGTTGTTTAATGAGGCCTTGTCTTTGAACGAGATCCCTTATTCGAACATGGTGATACATCGTAGATCAGATTTTTCATCATTTGTCAAAGCTTATCCTTCGCGGTATAACATTGATGTTATTCTCCTTAATTAAATACTACTTCAAAATATGACCATTATAAATTAAACTAACTTTCGAAAAATGTCTTACGGAACACTATAATGTAAATGCAACACAAATAAACATTTACAAAAGTTTATTCAATTCTTAGAAATACGGAAATATTTGTATTAAAAGACATCTATAAGAGCTTTAAAAAGTATAAGGGCCAGAAACTTAATATTTTTATCCTATAAAAGCTTTTTTGCGCTAAAGTATAAAACGGTCCAACTATTGTGTTATTATAAACGTTTTGTTGTCTGGGTTAGGTCTGGTCCAGATTCGCATTTAAGATTCGGGCACTGAACGGCACTCATCACTCTGCTCTGATCTGACTGGTTCCGCATTTTTTAAACTTAAATATTTTATAAATGGATACTTCACATTGCAGAGCTTAAGACTGAGATTTCCTTTAAAATTTGGTGTAGGCTGCATCCAAAAATAGGTTCAACAAGTTTAAACAAAAGTTGAAGGAATCCATGTATTGAGCTGTGACGTCACAGTAGATATCTGCAACTATCGATACTATGCCAGTACCGACAGCGACACAAAGGTGGAAATACTTTACACAAAGATCTGGGTAAGAATACAGAATTCATTAATAATCAAGAAAATTAACTTGGGAATTCAGAGAATCGTGGTCGTCTTCATATTCACGATCGCTCTACGTTAGTTCTGTGACAGCAAAAAGACGACTATTCAATAAAATGAAAACTTTACATTAAACCTCTTTCAATAAATTCTGGATATGGATAGGACACATTGTGGGTAAACACTTGCCATCACTATACCATCTCTGAAATAACATTATGATTATACTATAGCGTATTGTTAGCAATATTGCCTTCATTGTTAGTAGAATTCACTCTTTTTAATTATTTTACTACGTTTAGGATTTTCCAGAAAAAAAAAACAAACATGTGCGAACAAATACCTTGGTATGACATATTGTACAAATATTACCCTATTAGTATACAACATAACAATATGCGCAGTTGTGTCGCTATTGCCACTAAATACTAGGTGTTGGGTTATGCACTTCATTACACTTGGGCCCCATTACATAGGCGAGGTAGTTTATAAATACCAGGTCATCTTGCGCTCCGTATTAAAGTAATTGACTAAATTCATTAAAACAAAATAAGCAATACTTAAATACTTTTTATCATATCACACACAATGAGTTTGGTGTAAACTTTCAAAAATAACGCTCAACCCTCGGGTTTTATCATTTCTTATGAAAAGGTAAGAAAGTTAGTTTGTGGGTTTATAATTAAAACAAAGTTAAATGATACCAATATTATGAATTTATATCGTTGTTTACATCGACCATCAAAGGTGCACAGAGCCGTGTTTTGTCGTAGAATAAGATTTAGACATAAATACCATAAAAAAATCGATATGTGAAACAGACACGAAGACCCAAGTTGTTACCTGTACTTAGCCTATACAACATTTTCTGATTCGTAGCAAAAATACTAGAAATGTCTTAATTCTTGACTTTTATTCAGTTATGAAGCACCAAGGGAGGCATATGTCCCCTGCTCCGCCCGCATAATAACTTCATGGGCCTATTACATTAACACTATCAGTTTTAAAATTAACACTCTGCATATATATGCAGAGTGTTAATTTTAAAACTTCAAACTCGTATTAAAAGAATTAAAGCCCAAGTATCAAAATTCTGTAAACGGGGTGTAAATACTATTTGGGGGAATAAAAAAATATATTTTCAAAATGGGGGTGCTCGCCCCATGACCCCTTACCCAAAGTCGAAATTTTTAAATGGCAAAGTATACCTTGTGACACCTCAAATTGAAGCTCATAAAAATGCTGTGTTTTGGTGAAAAAAATGTAAATCAGCCAAGCCATTATTTTGGTATCAGCAGCCAATAATGTTATTTCCTAAACAACAATTACTAACATCTACTTACTGCTACTAACACAACATCATTACTTACTGAATGCAATAATGTTGCCAAAAATGTTTGTTTAACGTAAAAATTGCCAATTTTGTTATCAGTATTTTTTGTAAGTCATAAGGACAAGTAAGTCCTTATGACGTATGGATAAGTCATTCTTTTATCATTCTCTTATCATTCTTTTATTTTTCTTATCTTCAGTATTTGTGGAGACTGGTTTGGTAAGTGGCTATCTCTGGACATATTTTTAGTTTAAACACACCAAAGGTCGCCAATTTGGGAATGCTGTTTAATTTGCTCAATGACAGTGGTGCTGTTGTACGTCTTGCTTCACAAGGGAAATGGTTTACAGCCTTCAAGAAAGAGTTGAAGTTATTTTTATCTGTGGATCAGAGAATAAGTGAATCAGAGAATAAGAGAATAGAACAAAGCGTTGAAAATTAACAGATTTCATCCTTACAAAGTCCAAGTTTGTCATGTACTTAATAAAGATGATTATGACCGACGGATTGAATTCTGTGAACAAATGAGTACACTCATTATTTTTAATGAAAATGTTGTGAAAAGCATTTGCTTCAGTGATGAATGTACATTTTTATGTTAACGGTTTTGTTAATAAACACAATTGCCGATTTTGGTCAGACCAAAACCCACATGTATTCGTTAAAGGAAAACCCAAAAGCCTGACAAAATTAATGTTTGGGCAGGAGTACTTGGCGACACTATTGTTGAACCTGTATTTATTGAAGGAAACTTAAATGGAGAAGTGTAGTTAGATTTGCTAGAAAACACTATTCACCCTCTTATTGTGGAAACTCTTGAAAAAAAGGTAAATGCAGTAGGCCAGTTAAATGTAGATGTGGATATGCTTTATTTTCAACAAGGTACTTTATTTTCCTGTGCATTATGCTCTTCCTGTACGGCAATGACTGGATGCACACTACCCGGAGCACTAGATCGGTAGAAGAGGATCAATTGAGTGGCCGGCAAGGTCTCCAGGCCTAACACGTTTAGATTTTTTTGTGTGGTCACTTAAAATCAGTAGTTTTTAAAACAACTCCCACCGGTGTTCAAGACTTGAAAAACAGGATCACTGCTGAGTGCAGGGGCTTAACCAGAGACACTTTTAGGAAGGTTAGGCAAGAATTTGAAAATAGGTTATTTTATTACATGAACAACAATGGCTACCAATTTGAACATTTGATTTGAAGTTTACAAAGGATTTGCAACAGTATTCAGTGAGTAATTTTATTGTTATTAGCAGTAAGTAGTAGTTAGTAATTGTTGTGTAAGAAATAACATTATTGGCTGCTGATACCAAACGGCACAAGATGGTTGCGTTCGATAAGTTGGTGATCCAACGGAGAGTTTTGCTTTGGAAGGAGTCCAACCTCATGCGAGTTAGACTAGTTAAGACGGGATTCGACTAATAGACCAACAGCTGTCGATTCGTAGCACATGAGGTCGCCTCCTAGTCAACGGAGATATCGTCGCTCCGCCTAATAAGTTTATAATAATTTGTGTAGTAAGCTACTTACTTCTCTTATGAGATTTCACGAAACGTTAAAACTCAAACCTATTACTTTCTTTGAACAAGAATGGTTGACTATAAAAAAATTACAATAAGGACAGAAATACAAATATTTGTTCCACTAAATTGAAAAATTAGAAGTAAAATTTTAAATAAATATACATTTTAAGAGTTGTGATCAAAGTTTATTACAAAGCGTGGAGTAAGTTAACAAGTCTCAGGTTTTATTCATCTGGAACTCCTTTTAATTTACCTATGTAGCGACATCACTATTAGCATTGTATTTGGATAACCTAATAGAACTCCGATCCAATGCAATATTTTGTTCCACTGGAAATTCGACTTTTTTGGCGCTATCTATTGGGGAAACGAAGGAAGCTGGTTGGAAACACCAATGCTTACAATGCTTTCTCCCTAGCGCTACCTCGCGGCGCGATCATGTACTATTTTCGCGAACACCTTTTTTCCGGCACACAACCCCCGTATGGATGCAAGATCTATTTATTATTCATGATCTATGCTATTAGTCAAGAGGATTAGACTGACTAGCTTACATCGTATAAACAAAACTCATCGTCCAGGTAAAGAGTACTGAATACCGTATTGTTCATTATCTAAAGTGCACAATGCATTCGAATTTCAATGTTTTTAAACTAAAGCGAGATGGTTATTTTTGATCATCGTTTCAAATTACATTTAGAGCTCATTAAAACGACTAATATAATCTAGACAATCTTCTTCACTTTTTATTATTGCAATATTATTTTGCAATATTAAATATTTGTAAATACATTTTTTAAATATCTTCGTAGGTAAACAACTTCGCCACGCTGCTCCCAAATTTGGATTTATGTTTAGAAAATCATAACCAATAAAATATCCATACAGTTTTCAAATAGTTATGAACATATTGCAAAACATGAAGTATTTTATAAAATATTAAACTCAAAATAGGAAACTTTCTTCGCAAAAAATCAACTTGTAAATAAAATAATCAGAACCACTTGTCACTTTGCAAGACAAAATAAATTACTCTGCCGTCTATATTGGGTAAAACAAATGTAAGAAACCCAGGTCTCAAACTGATTTTATTACAATAATATCTGTATTACATAAACCATTTCATGCAAAAACACCTACAGCTCATGCGTTAGATGTTACCTTTTTTCTAAATTGCTCCGATTAAAGTGCTTCTGTCCTAAGTAATTGTAATTTTTTTTTTAAATCAAAGAGTACAAAAATCTGTTTCCATTTTCCATGGAGGTTGGTGAAAGAAACGAAAAGGAGCGAAGTCCTCTAGTGAATTATAAAAAACATAACATTTTTTTGGTACGTAGTGAAAAATAAACGCAGTCAGACATATTTATAATAAAAAATAAAGTGATTGTTCTAGTGACATCAAAGCGAGAAGAACGCAACAAACCTCATAATAATAATAATTTGTTGTTATCTCATCACCAAAGTTCGTCTGTGCTAAAATTTCACCAGCAAGGAAAAATAATCAAATTTAGTAGGGTAATCATAATCCAGGTCTTTATTTGGTTGAAAAATTTGGTTGAACTCAAAACGTAGAGACAGAAGTTTCTGAAACTACCCGAAAAGTACGCATACGCTAAACTACTCCAACTGTAGGCTATTGATGGGTTACAATCAAACTATTTAAACTTTTGCTCTTTAAATTCTTCATTTAATTCTGACAATCTGTTTTATTCTCGATCATGACCATGACCTAACAGTTTATTTAACCCGGTAGATGGCTAGATTAACACAGTTAGTCGACCACATTGACACCGGAAGTCCCATTCAAAATCACTCATCCTCAAACCAGGAAATTACTACCGGCTGAAGTTTGTAAAGTGAATTTCATTTGTGAATTGTTTGAAAATAAAACTTTAGCGGTTTCTTACTTTTTGGAGCCGACAGGTTGGTGGGAAATAAGTTACTTGAGACGAAGATGCTAAATTACTCAAATTAAAGTGTCAGGACCAGGCCATCGAAACAGCTTCAGTCGTGCATATATTTCCCGCGGTAAGTCTGAGAGAAAAA
>JAGFPH010004285.1:10141-31770 GCA_018207615.1 Philaenus spumarius
CCCCCAACATTTGTCAATAAAATCCCTAATTTTGTCCATAATTTTAACACTTTGAACCCTGGACCCTTAACGCATTGTCGTGCGTAGCTACCTAAGGATTTTGGTAGAATTAAAAAAATAAAAATTCTGTTACTTACTTTATTTAAAAGTATAACATATTATATATCATTTTAAAGGCAAAATAATAAGCTTTAAGTAAATGTAAATATTTCAAAGGTTTATTAAAAATACAAAATGGTAAAAAATTATAAAATACTATGAAAAAATGTAAAAAAATATAGCTACATAGTCCTTTGGTTTACAACAAACACTTTATTTACACTTTACAAACACTAAAAAAACACTTACGAACTATAAACTTTGCATCAATAAAATACCAGTAATAAATAAAAAAAAACTTACAACCCAATCAGAACTAATGGAAATACACATCGTCATCGAGTTGCATCGCTAAGCAGATAAACGTCGATTACAGAATGCACACAGCTGATCAGACACCATCTGATATTTATATAATATTTTTGTTGGCCAGTGTTATATTCCAAAGGCCAAAGACATACGAACTAAAACAACTAATAAACATGATGAGAATGCCTAAACCCAAATATATGCCAACTAAGCTTAGTTATAGAATAAAATAGAGTGACCCGAGGTATACTCGGGCTTCGGTAGCTGATGCCGCGAACTTGGCCCGACCTATACTCAGGGTTCAAAGTGTTAAGTTTGTTAAATATTTTTAACAGTAATTAAAATATTTCCGGAATAAAAAGTAGCCTAACATATTCTCTGAAAAGTTCACAACATGCTAACGAAATTTCGTCAAAATCTGGCCACATTCCGGAGATTATTCAGACAGACGGGTACAAAAATTATAAATATGTGTTATGGTTTTAGTAATACTAGTGGACCGGGCAATGCTTCGCTATTGCTTGATTTACCTAACCTAAAATTATATTCAGTTTTTGATCCAAATCAGTTGTTGATCAAAATCAGCTGTTGATCAAAATCAGATGTTTTAAGCTTTTCATACGAACAGCTGTTTTTGTGACCCTGATAAAATCAAAAGAAATCTTTCTTCTTCTTCCTTAAGATTATTGACCTTCCATAAGATTAACATGGCAACTTTGAGGGCCACGGAGGGCGAAGCCCTTAACATACATTGAACTCATTTTAAGGGAAGCACAACTTCAGAGTGAGCTCTGTAAAATGACACAAAAAACATCAAAATCGGTTAAAAACTCTAGGAGGATTTCTACTCACAAAATAACCCCTAGCAAATTAATTATGTATAGATGTGAATAACCATTAGGTTAGAAAAAATGCTTATATTTGGAAATCACAGACAGGCACTTCAATTTTATTTATATGTACAGATTGTATGAATAGATAGAGGTACTAAATGTGTAAAATATTTCATAAATTTTGTTAATTTAGGTTTTGGAACAAAGATGTAACTCCTCGCATTTATGGTGTAACGGCGATCTTTTGAATTACAACTTATTTTATAGAAAATACGCAATACTTTAAACACGTATACATTTATGTTTAGGGTTGGAATAACAGAAATGAACTCTTCCTTGAGGGTTTCTTCAGGATTATTTTAATAAATTTTCTCTATAAAATCAGCAGTGCATCCAATGTAGGAATATACGCCCCCCCCCCACACACCATAATCCAGTTTAGAGTTTATAAACGTACGGTACATGGCTCTGAGGACTTTCACTGTACGAACGTACCTGATCATATAAAAAATACGTATATATTTCAGAAATTTGATTGTGACGTATGTATACTTTACAAGAATTCAATTTGAAAGAAAAGTAACTGTCGTTTTGTCTGAATTCATTTTCGTATACTCATAAATCGAAACCAATTTAATGCCAGTGAATAGTAAAACGGCATTGGATAAGAATGTAATTCCCTTTACAAATTAGGCAAATATTACCAACACCATCAAGTTGTGTTGCTGCAGATAACACAAGATTTATTAGTACTGCAATCTGTTTTACTAAGCTATAAATTAGTTTATTGCGCCTCTCCAGCAACACTAATGGGAGTTACGTCAAAACGTGATTTATAACGTTCAACATCCGTGCCTTGTAAATTGTACGAATCTAACGGATTATTCTATCTGTTCTTATTTCATTAGATCTTGTTCAGCTGAGTCGAGCAAAAATCCCAAACTAAGTTTGTATTGTTTCACCCAACTATTTAGGAAATTGTTCCACTCACGAAGGCGCTGACCGATTCTGCGTGTACGACATATACTAGCAAACATTGTTTGCACCTCGAACACCAGCTAGATTGCTTCAACAGTAAAACTTGGATATAAAACGGGTACTTTTATGGTATTTACCCTTTTGATCGATTTTGTAAGAACCGGATGGGCTACAAGGTCGTGCAGAAAAACCAAATGTGCAGAATAATCTGCGAAATAATCTTGTTTAGAGAAAACCCCAAACAAGATTTATTCTAGTTCGAAAAATCTTCACTTCCAGTCAAAAAACGTGATTCCTGTTGATGGATTTTTGGCTAACGATTCGTCCAAGCGAGTTTGATAACCAACGCGTGTACCAAATCGCTGCCGTTACGTACGTATGCAATTTCCAATGGCACCTCATATGAATTTAAAAACATTTTAATCAATAAAATCGGAACTCATGGTTCACAGACTCTCAGGCCAAGATGATTTGTGATGACGGCATGAGTGTCTATTAGGAATTACCATGGAAGATGATAATTACCTCTAAAGTTATTTCAATATCATCCAACCACTAGCCACTTTCTAAAGGACACGAACTACTCGCGTGGTGTATTGTGTAGTGATGGAATTTTGTGTTAAAATATCGATATATCGAATGTTCATGTATCGATACCTAAAATATATATGGAATTGAAAATATTGAAAAAAAAAATTGTAGATTTTACAATTAAAATTCACTATTGTTTGCATATACGTAATTAAATTATCAGCCTTGTGTGTCGATTATATTGCGATTTAGTTGAAGAAAGACTATTTATTTTGAATTTTAATACCCCCAATTATACATTGGAAACTGAGTTTAAAAAAATGCATTGATTCACATTAAAATGAATCTAAAGGATATTGTTAAAGCTACGACTCTCAGTCCGGATAGATTGCCTAGAAATAGTTCACAGCAAGTCATGAACGGAAATTTTTTTAGTGCCGAGATTGGACATAAAACGGAAAGAAAGTTCGGGATGGAACCAGACTTCTTAGCATACTACATAGATACTATACGAGCAACTCTCCTTAGTGTAGAGGCACTGAGGGCGAGTTGGTTGGCTGAATGTATAGGCAGGGGCAGAACTTCAGTATATATAACCAGCAGTATCTAACTCTCCACCTAAACAACTGCAGTTATGTGATTGATAAAATAAACATTATCTCTATTTCGTGGTTTGTTAAAGCTAGTGTTGACCTAAACTACAAGATTGTTTTAATCAATTTATTTCCTTAAACAAAAAATAAATTACACATATATATGCAAGGATCAAAAAATGCCCACATGGGCCTAAGGCTGTGAGAAGTCACTAGTCGCTCAGTAGTCAGTAAGCACAATGAGGATTTAATTAAACAATTAAAAGGATTGCATTAAACATTATAATATCGAGCTGAATCAATCTACTAACAAAACTAAACTATTAACTATTATTAGCGTTTCTAAAGAAGCTATCCTTGCCAAACTAACATAAAAACAAGATGTTATAATTTATGTTTTAGCCCAAATAAATATTGGACATTAGTCAAGTAGTTCAGTCGGTACAAATCAGACAATGAGGGAACAATAAGATCAATAATTATCTGCAAGTAGATTAGACAACCTGCTCGGCTGCATCCCTTCTCATTTCAAACAGCCATCCATTAATAAGCATTTAAAAAATAAATAACTTATAATTTTTAAACAGACGTAGCTTGCCCGGTAGATTTTGATACAAAACTTGTGCTATATAATGCGAGTTAGTGACAGAAAACGTTTTTATTAGATTGTTAGACCTTATCCTGAAGAAATTTTCAGAACGCGTTAAACGTTCATGATCAGCTTGTTCAATAAACGGTACCAGGAACTGGCACATACTTTCTCACAAATACATTTAAATTACTAAACAGATTCACTGTGACTTGTAGGGTGGAGTAGGAGAGTTTTTTGATTAAAGTTGGAGATTAACTAATAAATATTATTATTATTATTATCTAGAGAGAAAACTATTCGATCGATTTCGAAAAAAATTTGCACCAAACACGTCAATTAGGTGTGCATGTAAAAAGGTTTTGAATTTTTTTTTTAAACAACCCGCTTTATGGCCAAAAAACCCTCAAAAATCAGTTATTATTATTATTATTAGCTAAAAGATAATTTTTAGAAAGATACGGGTTTTTGTATATGGTAGGGCACATTAAAGGCTACAAATAAGCCAAATTTGATCAAAATCGTTATAGCCGTTTTTTTATAAAAATATAATAACTGATTTTTGGGGGGTTTTTTGGCCAAAAAGGGGGTTGTTTTTCAAAAATTTTAAAAACCTTTTTTCGTGCATCTATACTGGCCTACTGGACATGTCTGGTACCAATTTGGTTGAAATCAATCGAATAGTTTTCTCTCTAGCTTTGTATACTTTTATTAAAGTAGGCGATTAACTAATAAATATTATTATTATTAGGTAGAGAGAAAACTATTCCATCGATTTCTAACAAATTTGCACCAAACACGTCAATTAGGTCTTTATAGATGAACGTAAAAAGGTTTTGATATTTTTTGAAAAACAACCCCCTTTATGGCCAAAAAACTTCTAAAAATCAGTTATTATTATTATTATTAGCTAAACGAGAATTTTTAGAAAGATGCGGGTTTTTGTATATGGTAGGGCACATTAAAAGCTACAAATAAGCCAAATTTTATCAAAATCGTTAGAGCCGTTTTTTTATAAAAAAATTACTGATTTTTGGGGGGTTTTTTGGCCAAAAAGGGGGTTGTTTTTCAAAATTGTTCAAAACCATTTTTCGTGCATCTATACAGGCGTACTGGGCATGTCTTGTGCAAATTTGGTTGAAATCGATCGAATAGTTTTCTCTCTAGCTTTGTATACATACAGACATACATACATACATACAGACATACAGACAGACATTTTGTAAAAACCACTTTTTTGGACTCAGGGGGTCCCAAAACTTATATTTCCACAAAAATCTCAACATCGATTTTTTTTGCGATCACTATACTTTCTCTATAGTATAGTGAGAAAGTAAAAATGTAATTATAATTTTTAAATACTGTATATACAAATTTCTGTTCAGGAGGGTGGTGTGAGGTGGCAAAATGGTTTTATCAATAGTTGTAGGTTTCCTAAATATTTCAAATTTTTAAGTTGGCATAATTGCATTAAGAATACTTAAAATTAAATAATCCTTGAGCTAAAATATAATTCAAATTAATATAAATACTACACCTAATAAGTGATTCTAAACTTCCAAATCAAAATGATAACTCTTAAAATATTGCATGTTTAGATATATCTAAAACTAAAAACTTTAAAGATTCTTCTTTGTTTGCATTTATTTTTCATGCTACGGACCAAAGAGTTTCTTTTATAATTCTTCGGTGACACATGTTTGCTGTCTGCAGCTTAAATAGAACGACTTATTACAGATTTACCTACGTAAAAATCTGTATGATTTCGTAAATATCATATTTAAGTTTGTATGTACACAATGTAAGATTAAATTGACAGTTAAGTTACAGTTTCGACAGATTAAACATTTACCGAACAACACTTTATCATAATACCCCTCTCTTGTTCACAGTTTGATACAATAACAATACATTAACAATAAACGCTTTTGTTTCCATCTGCAGATTTATTACAACTTCAATTGTTAAACATTTATTGTTACGTTAGTAACGAGATGTTTTGTTATCTCAGTTAATACGAAATTATGGTCCAAGAGCTGATGACGAATTTAGGGAAGGTATTTTGGGCAAGTTAAAATAACAAAAAACTAATATTTTATTATTTGGAGAATCTAGAATCCTGAGTCTGGCAGAGGGTTTGCGGTTATTTTACTACTGCGCAACCTATGACATTTGCAAAATAATAAATGAAAAAAATATGTTTTGGGCAACTTGAAATGTATTTAATCTTTACTTTTAGCATCTATTTAACTCAGAAATAAACATCCAAGACGTTTTTTTGGGGTTGTAAAGTATAACCAGACAACCCCGAATATATATAATAATTATACCAAAAAAATATACTAATATTATAGCAATTAGAAAAAAGGAAACTCTTAACAATACAGCTAGGTCAGAAATATTCAAATATTGGTAATTGTTTACTTACGTATGAGTAGAGATTATGTTGAATGTAGCTTTATGCTTACCCTATAACTTGAAACTACACGTCAAACTCAAATATTAGTTTAATAAAAGTTGAAAATAGAAAAAAGTAATTGAATATGTTAATTTTTAAATTATTTTTCCAGTTAAGATACAAAATACTTTAATTAAAAAGTCTTCTTTTTCTAAGGATTTTAATAATGCATTTTTACTATAACTTTATTCTATATTTGTTAATTAAAAAAAAAAAAAATACTCCAAAATACTCTGTTACGTGGACAGAGTCCGCGTTATATGGTAAACTCGAGCTAAGGCCTCGTCAGCTGCCGGCAGGTCTAAAAAAAACTATCTCTCTCGCACTTATGGCTACGCATAAGACTTTTTTGTCGCAATCATTTAAAAATTGTATTCGCGTCTGGGAAATGTTAATAACCGTTTAATTCGTCGTGTGCTTTACACGTATTTTTAATATTATTTAATAAACATGCTATACAAATTTCAGAATGCCCAAAGTATATTTTTTAGGTATAATTATTATATATATTCGGTGTTGTTTGGTTATACTTTATAACCCCCAAAAAAGTCTGGGATGTTTATTTCTGAGTTAAATAGATGCTAAAATTATAGATTAAATAATTTTCAAGTTGCCCAAAACATATTTTTTCATTAAATTTTTTACAGGTGTCATAGGTTGCGCAGTAGCAAAATAACCGCAAACCCTCTGAAAGACTCAGGATTCTAGATTCTCCAAATAATAAAATATTAGTTTTTTGTTATTTTAACTTGCCCAAAATACCTTCCCTAAATTCGTCGTCAGCTCTCCGACTATTAAGTTAGTTTAGTATAGTAATGCTATCTGTGTTACACAGAAGAATTAGCAATTAGAATATTTAAATAGACTGACAGAATCAAAGGATGCAACTGATCATCTAAAATGCATGAGGAATGGAATATCACTGCTTTACATATTGTAATGTGAATTTTGATTAATGACTTCATGTTTCAGTCAGATGAATCTGGAATATTAAAAATATCTCTTTATGTGAAGGACGCAGGAAGTTAAGCAAAACCTACCCTTAATGGCACTTGTACGGTCTCAAGGTGGTAATCAAAACGAGGGTAGTTTGATGCAAATGTAAAGATATTATTAAGGACTGTAGGTTAGATCCCATCATATTAAATTGTAATAAATTTTTTATAAGGATATTGAAATCTATATTTGTGTTGAGTTTAGTAACCACCCACAGCCACTACCATCCTTTGAAAATATTTTATGCTGTTTAGCTCAGTTCAATTTATTTATTTGCCAAAGAGCTCTTGAAATATAAAAATAAAACGATATGAAAGATTTTATGAAGGAATTCAAATGGAGTCAACTACGATATGAAATGGATATTGCACTTCCTATTTTTTTGTATGAGTGAAATTAGTGTACTTGATCATGTATAAGTCTAACCTAAAACGGTGTTTTTAAAACTTTAATATTAAAATTATACTAAAGTAAGCCTTCCTCGAAGATTTTCAAGAAACCTGTTTTGGTTCAGTACAGAAGTGAAAATTGTCATGAATATAAATTGTTGGTTATATTGGTTTAATGTGAAATTGTATAATTAGTTTTATTTTTAGACTACCCTTAAAAGTTATTTCTCAAAAGTGTTTTTTTTTTTTTTTTTTTGTAATATCTCTTTTAATTCAAAATTAATTAGTTCAAGCATAATTTTAAACTTATGATCCCCACTACTGACGAAAAATAGAAAATTGATGTCTTCGTTTACAAAAATTGATAAAAAATCTTTTATATTATATTTCATACGGTTCCTAATGAAAGACGCCATCTATTTACAATGTGTTTAACTAACATGACATCTGTTATTAGAGGGTTTCCATTATAAATGCAAGTGTAATCCATCACGCAAATTAATCAAATTAAACCAATGGAAATAAATAAAGGTAATTTACTTTAAATCAATTCCTTAAATCAGTATTAAAGTACACCTAACTTGCGAAATGTTCGCACGGGTCAGACAATCATTTTTATATTATTTTTTAGATTTAAATTTTAAATGGGACAAGATAAAAATAACGATAAAATGTCGACTTAAACCAATATAACCATAGATTTAACAGTTTTACTTAATCCGCAGTACCACGACTGTTTTTCTTCAACAAATAATAGTCTAAAGTCCGCCCCATTAGATGAAGTAGTTGAATTACATCAAGCAACGTTAAACTTACAGTCCGCACAATTGTACGATCCTGGTACAAGATAGAAATTATCTTCAATTTATCACAAAGATCGTGTTGCTTCTTAGAATTAATTGTTACGTTCACTTTTTGTTCACGTTTAAATTAGCTATTAAAAGACACATAACATTAAATAAAAATATGTATAAAGATCATTTATAAATTCAGAAAACCTTTACAGAATTTGTCATTGCCTTCACTATCAAAAAATCGAATTTAAAAATAATTTTTATACTACTTATGTAACCTTAATTAAGCTAATAGGCATTAACTAGATTTTTGATGTGAAGTTTTAAAAACATTCAATGAATATGCGGCTTATATAATGTGTATGTAAAATACTACTAATAAGAGTTTTTATAAAAGGAGGATGTATACAAATTGCTGAGCTACATTTCAGTCCCGTCTGAAATTAAAGGCTGAGAGCTTGTAGTTATGTATTTATATTTTTTATACTGAAGAAATACCACTAAAAGGTTTTCTTTGGATTAAACCAGTCCTTGAATTTCCTTTGACATTAGAAAACTGAAGCACTGACTGAAGCCATCTTCTGCAGTATTACATTTGAGGCGTTTATAATTGAGTCTTCCATAAACCATAGTATTTATCAACTCGAAAATTAATTATTCGTCTTACTAGAAAAGAATGTAATGAATTCATTAAAATAAATACTTAAGAAATATGCTAAGAAGTTTTGTACGTGCTGTAATGACTTGCCACTTGCAAGGGATTTAATTACAGGCTTTAGAAAGTTGTCCTGATTATGAGTGTGACAGATAAATGCTACTAAAAGAGAAAACATGTTCAAAAGTCTACAGTGAATGAAATTATTACAATAAAATAAGTAACCGCATGGGGGTGCAGATTAGCTGCACCTACTAAGAGGGGTTTGGCGTTCCTCGCGGTTCCCGAGTCAAACAACGCCTAACGCATTCAACACATACCATAAAACCATCCATTTACATACATACAGACATTAAAGAATACATACATTCCTATTATCACCTTCTTTTAAGATATTGACTGTGCAGATCCATTGCGCGTTACGAGTGCTGAACCTGCCAGAGTTTCGACAACCTCTGGTTTGGGTAAGGCTGATGTGAGCTTGCTCTGCCGAGAAATATGAGTGGTTTCTGTTCTGGGGCTGTTTAACTTTAATATTTAACAACAGGTATTAAAATTATAACAAATTAAGTTGTTCTTTTAGTTTTCAAGAAACCTGTGTTGGTTCAGTACAGATGTGAAAACTGCCATGAATATAAATCGTTGGTTATATTGGTGCAATCCGAAATGTGATCATTATTTTTATCTTGCCGATTTAAAATTGAAATATAAAAAAACATAAACATGATTGTCAATAGTCTATCATCATAGACATAAGATTTATATTCATGACCGTTTTTACTTCTGTCAACAGTCCCACGACTGCTTTCTTTTTTTTATAGTAGGATTATTTTCTAAAGTAATGTACTTATTTATGTAGAGGAATACAAATTGCAGTGTTAGATTCTCGTCACGTATAGTCGTGAAGGTTGAAAGCTTGTCACAAAACCTTTTTTCTGTTCTGAACTAAAAAATAGCTTTAACATAATTAATTTACCTGATTTCCTTAGTACTTAATGTTGAATGCATTATACTGTCGTCAGTCAGTAAATTTTGTCGAAAGTATTAAACTTGTGGTGGATATAATTAATTACAAAATTGATTACACATAATTTACAAGTTTAAAAAACGTTTCAGGTTCGATATGATCCAGACTCGAAAATTAAGAAAACAGTTGATATCAAGGTACGTCATAAAACCATTAGCTATTTGTTTAACCCCATCTTGTGCTTTTAACAAAATTACATTATACCTTTAACCCTGGAATGAACGGACAATAAAACAGTTACGTAAGACGGGCTTGGCCTGACAGATCTAAGAATACAATTCTATACAACAAATTTCAAATTACTTTTACTGATTAAAGCATGTTTTTCTATCAAACCTAGTAAAATTTTCAGTAGTAACAAAATAAGTAATATAACAAAACAATATTGCTCACAAACAATGGCATTGATACATTAAATTTCCTTGCAATTAAACTAAAAATTACATTGATTTCTTTAAAATTACGTGAATATGATACGAATTTTTAAATTTTGTGTGGGTTTGATTTTGCATACTATATACAAGAATTATATTAAGGGGAAAATATTTAAAAAAATTTTAAATTGAAATGAAATGTTTTAAAACAGGCCAAATATGCTGTTTAAAAAACAATCAGGTGAGCGAAGGGTCTGGGTTTCACAGATCCACAAGATATTCAAACGAGTGACTGAGAGTTGATTTGACAAACATGCGACACTAGCCCATTCTGTTATTAAGGCACACAGAGAAACAGCGGTATGCAACGCCTATGACTTTGAATCTAACCTAATATTAAAACGTCGGGCCTCACAACCCAGCCCGTCCGTTTTAGGGATAAACGGTAGACCAAATAAAGCGTTGTATATTACCAAAAACAAAGTGTCGTTTGGACTCAGTTTTGAAATGGCTGATTGTATTTTTGGTCGAGTATTGTTGACACAAATTATTGGAATTCGAAAAATGTACGGTCCTTAGTTCAGCTTTGGTATTTTGACAACAGGTCGGTTTCTAAAAACTTGCTGTAGGAAATTTTCGCCTTAATGCAAAATGGGATCAATACAAATTTGGAGGCTTCGTGCGTGTTTGTTTCTAATAAAAGGAAGAAGGAATATTTTCAATTATATTTTAAAATTACATGGAGTTTAGAGGGTTATAAAAAATTGTAAATTTGGTGTGATTTGAATAATTCAGTAACGTTATTTAACGTATCTTTTTTATTGTGAACTATCACTCGTCAAAGAAAGTACCATTAATTATACGAATTATTTTTACATCGGATAAGACTACAATATGTACTTTAAAATATTGATTCAGTACATTTTGTATTGTATTTGTAACTTTCGAATTCACCTCCCAGTGTTGTGAATATCTTCCTTATAGCAGCACTTCTAATATGTTCTGCTAATGACTATTGATTGCATAGCGTAAGTAATTAGCTCCAGTGAAGGCAACAGATGAATTCAGTGTGATATTAATAGCAGGTGATTGTATGTAACAGGCTTTTAGCCAGGAGAGCCATGTATCAATTTATCAATACTATTCATCAACAATAATACATTTACATTTGCAAGAGTTGATCTGTCGGTATTACTAATTAAACGTCACATTTGACGTTTTCAAAGAAACCTTCGTAATTGTGTTGAATACTTGAAACTGTAATCAAGTTATTAGTTTTAACAAATATTGTATGTCACTGCAGTTACTGTATTTTTAAAATAATATTTGAAAATACGTATCAACGAGTGTTTATTACATACATTACAAACTATTTCATTTTAACTTTGTAACTGGAAACATAGTACCTATCTGCTTATACTAAACTATTTAAAAGTACAATGCTATGAAATTGTTTAAACGTACCATAGGTCGATACATACATGGTGTTACAGGAGAAATGTGCATACTTCACGGACGAAGACATCTCGTTTATACAGTGAAAAACTCACAAATAAAAAGGTCCGAAAACGCTTAGGTAGCGTTTGTGAATTTGCGATTGTGAACTCTGTTTCAAAGGATAATTAATCGTTATTGAAATTACTGGGTTGAAATTAATTTGTATCTAAGTAGATTTATTTGGTTTTCTTATGTTTTATTTTGTTGTTTTGTGTTCACTATTATTTTAATTTCGACGTTTTTAAATTTTATTTTCATTTATATAATATTCTCATTGTTATCTTATTAAATGATTTTGCTAACATAAGATTGAAGATATTGTTCTTTTATCAAGCTTAATAGGTTAAAGAGAAAACCCTCTGGTCCATACTTCGAAGTCCTACAAAATTCCAATAAATTAATAGACGCATCCAAAAATTAAAGCGTAAGTTACTAACCTCTGTTTTATTCGCGTTCCTGTCAGACGTTCGCAGTTTCAATACGTTTCCATGCGTATGATTACAGAGCAATGACTTCAGCAGCCCAAAACTTTTCTTATTTAATATATCATTTATGGGATGTCAAACTGTCCTAACTGGTAAACAACTTCTGCCTAGGGCCTTAAGGGTTGATTTATTTTAATTCATAATTTTAGAACCGAATATTTTGAATGTTCAATCAGTTTTAGTAATTGATAGTTTCCCCCTTGTATCTGATACTAAGGGTCAAACTTAACTTCGTCTATAAATGGAACAAAAAAAGTGGCATGAATGGTTTAATCAGTAGTTGTGGATTTCCTAAACACTAAAAAATGTAAAGGGGTTAATAAGTTGACATAATTGCATTAAGAATACCTAAAATTAACTAATCCGTGAACTAAAATATAATTTAAAATATAAACACTATGTTTGACGAAGAGTGTATATAACCCTCTAAAGCAAAATGGAAACACTTAAAATATTTCACGTTTAGATATCTCTGAAACAAAAATAACTTTAAAGAAAAATCTTTGTTTGCAATTATTTGTCATGCTATGGACCAAAGATTTTCTTTTATAATTCTTGTGGGACGGATGTTTCCTGTTTGCTTAAATAGAACGACTTATTAGAGATTTTTCTATGCAAAAATCTGTGTGGTTTCGTAAATATAATATTTACGTTTTTATGTAAGATAAAATTCACAGTTAAGTTACATTTTCGATAGACTAAACATTAACCGAACTACACTTTATCATAATACCCCTCGCTTGTCCACAGTTTGATACAATAACAATACATTACCAATAAACGCTTTTGTCTCCGGCTTTAGCTTTATTACAACTTCAATTGTGAACAATTTATTGATCCGTTTGTTACGAGAAGTTTTGTTATCTCAGTTAATACGAAATTAATTTAGTTTAGTAACGCTATCTGTGTTAAACAAAAGAAGTAGTAAAATATGCAGATAAAACATGTTAGGTTTGTTACAGAGTTTCCGTTATTTTATATGAATAAAACTGTTTTATTCTATATCGGCTTAGTATCAACTATTAACATACTCAAAAACAAATTTTTTGTAACTTTTCATGAAATTTTTATCTGAATGTGCCTAAGATTACGGTAAATTATTTTTTGATAAAATGCATTTTGTAAGTGAAAATTTCTTTCGGATGAGGTAAATTATACAAACTTAGGGTAACTCGTCTTTAAGTAAGACGCTTAAGTAAGTTCTTCTTCTCCATTATTTTACACTCATATATACCAAAAGTTTAATGCAACAGCTGAAAAAAATAAGAAATAAAATAGATAGTGGTAAATTCAAAGGCATAAGCTCAAGAGCTCTATGGGTTTAGTCTCGGCACGCTACCGATGAAATGGATATTGCACTTCCTATTTTTGTGTGTGTGTTAAATTAGTGTACTTGATCATGTATAGGTCTAACCTAAAATGGTGTTGTTAAATCTTTAATATTTAATATTAAAATTATAATGAAGTAAGCCTTGAAGGTTTTCAAGAAACGTGTGTTGGTGCAGTACAGAAGTGGTAACTGTCATGCATATAAATCGTTGCTTAAATTGGTTTAATCTGAAATTGTATTATTAGCTTTATTTTTAAACTATCCTTATAAGTTATTTCTCAAAAGTGTGTTTTTTTTTTGTCGCTAAGTGATATCTCTCTTAATTCTTCATAAACATTAAGTAATTCAAGCATAATTTTAAACCTTATGTTCCCCACTATTGACGAAAAATAGACAAACAGCTTAAAATTCATGTTTTCGTTACAAAAATGTATTAAAAAATCTTTTATATTATATTTCAAACGGTACCTAATGAAAGACGCCATCTGTTTACAGTGTGTTTAACTAACATGACAGCTGTTAGTTAGAGGGTTTACATTATAAATGCAAGTTTAATATATCACGCAAATTAATTAAATTAAACCAATATAAATAAATAAAGGTACTTTATTTAATTAAATCAATGCCTTAAATCAGGCAAGTACTCCTAACTTGCAAAAATGTTCCCACGGGTCACATAGTTTTTATCTGTAGACAATAATTTTAATTTCTCACTATACTATAGTATAGAGAAAGTATAATGATCGCAAAAAAAATCGATTATGGGATTTTTGTGGAAATATCCGTTTTGGACCCCCTGAGTCCAAAAAAGTGGGTTTTACAAAATGTCTGTCTGTATGTATACAAAGCTAGAGCGAAAACTATTTGATCGATTTCAAACAAATTTGCACCAGACATGTCAAGTAAGCATATGTAGATCGGTTTAAATTTTCTTTTAAAACAACCCCCTTTTTGGAAAAAAACCCCAAAATATCAGTTATTATTTTTTTATAAAAAAAGGCTCTAACGATTTTGATAAAATTTCGCTTATTTGTAGCCTTTAATGTACCCCACTATATGTAAAAAATCGCATCTTTCTAAAAATTCTCGTTTAGCTAATAATAGACCCCTAATAATAACTGATTTTTTGGGGGTTTTTTCCATAAAGGTTTTTTTTCAAAATTTTTCAATACCTTTTTTTGGTGCATCTATACAGGAATAATTGACGTGTTTGATGCAAATTTTTTCGAAATCGATAGAATATTTTCACTTTAGGTAATAATAATAATATTTATTATTTACTCTCCTATTTTAATTTACTATCACATCTCTTACTTTAATGCAATTATATAGTCACGGTTGGGGTTACATACGTTGGTTGGCGTGCGAAGCACGCAATGCTCTGCGTATTAATAACAGTCCCAATACGGGGGTTTGCGTGTAATGCATTGTGCGTCGGCCACTTCTCATAGTGTTCAGTATCAAGCTCACATGTGCGACTCAGCAGTGAACGTGTTAATAATTTAAATATGTTTGTGATAAAGTAAGTGCCAGTTCCTGGTACCTTTTGTTTATATATTTTCTTTTTATTTAAATTTTAAATGGGACGAGATACAAATAACTATAAAATGTCGGATTAAACCAATATAACCAACGATTTCACAGTTTTCACTTCGTTTGCAGTACCACGACTGTTTTTTCTCTTCAGCAAATAAAATCCATTAGATAAAGTAGCTGAATTACTTACAGTCCGCACAATAGTACGATGTAGATCCTGGCACAAGATATAAATTATTATCTTCAATTTATGACAAAGATCTTT
This sequence comes from Philaenus spumarius, assembly GCA_018207615.1. Taxonomy (NCBI): domain Eukaryota; kingdom Metazoa; phylum Arthropoda; class Insecta; order Hemiptera; family Aphrophoridae; genus Philaenus; species Philaenus spumarius. The sequence continues at coordinate 25,880 of JAGFPH010004285.1, forward strand.
TGAGTACACTTTTTGTTCACGTTTAAAACAGCTATGAAAAGATACATAACATTAATTAAAAATATAGGTTTAAAACATCATTGATAAATTCAGAAAACCTTTACAGAATCTTTCATTGCCTTTACTATCAAAGCATCAAATTTATAAAAAAAAAATGTTTACATAACTTTTATAACCTTAACTAAACTAATAGAGATTAACTATATTTTTGATGTGAAGTTTTAAAAACATCCAATGAATATGCGGCTTATATAATGTGTATGTAAAATACTACTAACAAGAGTTTATATAAAAGGATGATGTATACAAATTGCTGAGCTACATTTCAGTCCCGTCTAAAATTAAAGGCTGAGAGCTTGTAGTTATGTATTTATTTTTGTATACTGAATAAACAGCAGTGAAAGGTTTTCTTTAGATTACACCAGTCCTTGACTTTCCTTTGACATTAGAAAACTGAAGCACTGACTGTAGCCATCTTCTACAGTATTAAATTTGAGACGTTTATAATTGAGTCTTCTAAACATAGTGTTTTAACTTAATGAAGTCATTTCAATAAATACTTAAGAAATATGCTAAGAAGTTTTGTACGTGCTGTAATGCCTTGCCACATGCAGGGGATGTAATTACAGACTTTATAAAGTTGTCCTGATTATGAGTGTGACATATAAATGCTACTAAAAGAGAAAACATGTTTAAAGTCTACAGTGAATGAAATTATTACAATAAAATAAGTAACCGCATGGGGGGTGCGATTAGCTGTACCTAGTAAGAGTTGTTTGGTGTCCCTCGCGGTTCCCGAGTCAAACAACGCCTAACGCATTCAACACACAATAAACTCATCCAATTACATACACATATACATTAAACAATATATACATTCCCTCTCTTACCTTCTTTTAGGATTTTGACTTTGCAGAGCCATTGCGCGTTGGGAGTGCTGAACCTGCCAAGGTTTTGACAACTTCTGGTTTGGGTAAGGCTGATGTGAGCTTGCTCTGCCGATACGTATGCGTGGTTTTTGTTCAGGGGCCAGACACTTCGGTCCTTGATCAGGAAATGTTTGCGGTGTTGAAGAAAGTTGGATTCTTCCTCACAGTAGTATCGTACAGACTTATGCCTATCCAGTCTGGCAAAAGAGTGCTTGGATGAAGTGCCTCACTGAAGTGATCCCAATGTGATCTGAAGGGCATGCATGCTCTTACCGAGTTTCGCCCGTTACCGCCTACCATGATGTGCTGGACAAAATCCCATGGAATAAAAAAAAAAACATCAAACCTAATTCTGGTTCATAGAGACAACATTATTATTCCTCAGAAGATTCTATTAGTTAAGAAGTGTTTAAGAAGACTAAGAATATTGTTACTAAACAGCCACCTGAGTTGCCTGCTCCCAAATTGTTAGTTTTTTCTCATGCCTAAAAAGATTTTGATCTATCAAAGGTATCGCTCTTTGTTATTAAGGGGGTCACTGCGCCCTATCTTCCACAGTGTTAACATAAGTCCCTTTTTCTCAGCAACTAATAAAGATATCATAATTCTGTTTTCGCCGCTCAAAATAAATATATGCCCTTTTACATATGTGGAAACTATAAAATTAGTTTTTTACTAATTAAAAAAAACCTTTTTTGAATTAAAACAAAAATTCTATATATATATATATTTTTTAAAGTCTATTTTTATGTTTTTAACTATATTTGAGTTTGCAGTAATCTGGGTATTTTTATAAGTGTGCAGAAAATATTTCAAGCAGATACCTTTGGTAGTTAATAAGGTAAGTTAAAAAAATCAAACTTTCGGAAAACGCTTTAGAAGACACACCAGTTCCAGTTTTTAGCTGAAAACACAAGAACATGGTCTCATTCAAATGTAAATAAATTAAGTTTGAATGTTTGTATTATATAAGTGTTGTATATCATTGTAATCCGAAAAAAAAATCTATAACATAAAACAAAAAATGACAAACAAATTTTTTCTGTGCAGTGACCCCTTTAACAAGGCCCTGAATAGGGGACCCTGTACTTTCCATTAGGAAATTACAGGATGATACAATTTCAGCCCTGTAACAAGTTGTACAAATTGTATCGTTATTGCCAACTAGTTTCAGGAGTGTGTGTAAATTAATAATGTTTAAATTTTGTACCTGTGTGTGATTGTAGATATCTCAATTTACTTATTAAATGTATAAGCATTATGTAAATGCTCCCCGATTTCCAGACGATAATGACCGCTCAGGGGGTTCGCCTTAAAAAAAATAAGATAAACAGCCAATTTATGTACTTTCTGTCGTTTATTGAGTTACAAATATTAAAAGAATATTTAAAAGTTCACAAAAAATTCTATTATATAAACAATAAAAAATAATTTTTAAATAATTTTCATGTTTCAATTTAACAAATTTTTTAAGTAAAAACTTCTTTAGGCGCACCAAGCACTTTTTCTATACGAATTCGTGATAAGCGACTTAATGTAAGACGCTTCGTGTTTTTGATTTCGTCGATTCTTAATCTTCATTTTACACACGTACTAATGTAAACCAGAAGTGTAACAGCTGATCGTAAAAAAAGAATAAATCGACGGAATGAACTAATCAGTGTAAACTCAAAGGTTTGCGTCTACTCCAGTAAACGAGAAAGCAACCAGCGACGCCGGCACTTCACTCTATAACCGTATCTATACAGTGCATTTTTTTGCAGCTGAGCACTTTGACATCGCCTTATTTAAAAACCTTCATAAATCCATCTTTTTTAATAGAGCGCTGAAAAACAAAACTGAATATTCTTTATAAAATTTCGGATCCGGCTTGCTATTCACTTTTAATTATTAATGTTTTATTGAGTAAGGAAAAAAGTTCAAACTTGGCAGGTACTTAAAAAAAATCAATTACCGTACGTGACAAACGAAACGGATATAAAAAATGTGAAACGCAAAACGGATGCGTATTGTGACTGCGGTTAAAATGAGACCTTGCAATAAATGTTACGATAAAAAATAAACGAAATAAATGATTTTAAACCGTTGCTCTTACGAAATAAAAATCCAAGATGGCCGCCACTACAGCAGACCTTTAAACTCAATATCTGTATGGGTTTAGTCACGTCTTGCTAGCAATGGAATGGACATTGTGCTTCCTAATTACTTGGTTATACCTCTAAAATAGACATACAGTAGTTCTTTCCCATAAAAAAAAAACAAAAAAACAAGCATTATTTGCTAACTTGGTTGTTATGGTAATGAATTTAAATGTATTAAGTAAACGTATGCTGGTTCAGTATAGGCATAACATAAAATTATTATAGTTAAACTTTTAATACAAAATATCTGTTTAACTTTAATATTCAACTAAAGATATTAAAATTATAATAAAGTAAGCCTTTTTCGGATATTTTCAAGAAACCTGTGTTTGTGCAGTACAAAAGTTAAAACTGACATGAATATAAATCGATGGTTATTTTGGTTTGATCCGAAATTTGATCATTATTTTTATCTTGATCCTTTAAAAATTTTAATATAAAAAATACAAAATAACATAAACATGATTTTCTTGAAGCTATCATCTTAGACATACGATTTGTATTCATAAGAGTTTTCACTTCGCCCCCAGTCCCACGGACTGCTTTTTTTTAATAGTAGGATTATTTTCTAAGGTAAGATAACATTATTTATGTAGACGGGTACAAATTGCAGTGTTTCATTCGGGTCACGTGTAGACGTGAAGGTTGGAAGCTTGTCACAAAACCTTTTTTATAAACTAAACTAAACATATAGTACTAAAAGAATTCATTTAGCTGATTTCCTCACTATTTAAAGTTGGATACATTATGCTGTCGTCTGTGCGCAGCTTTCGTCGAAAGTATTAATCTTGCAGTCATTAATTACAAAATGAACTGCATTGTTATAGAAAAGGAAATTCCTGATTCTATTTGCTAATACACAAATCGCATAGCACACAGAAAGTTTGAAAAACAGTTTTAGGCTCGATATGATTCTACACACAAAATTAAGAAAAAAGTTCATATCTAGGTATAAATAAAACCCTTAAATATTTGTCTAATCCCATCTTGTGTTTAATTTTTTTTAAATACTTCTTTAATCTTAGAATGAACTGGCAAATAAACGTACGTAAGGCAGGCTGGGCCTAACAATCCCAAGAACAAAAAAAGTAAACGAAGTTCATCACGCCTTTTCTTCTATTCATTTACCAGCCTTAACGGCTACAGATTGTTTTTTATACAATTATTTACTGTGTCCATACGTTTAATGTTATTATAATACAGGTGTAGATTTAATTATAACATCAAAGCTAAGATGGTAAACACAGTTAAATATGTCCATTCATTGTGTATACATTCAATAAACATAAAATGTTGGTTCATCAAACTAGGCCTAACCTAAAATTATTGTGTGTATGTTTAATTTATTTTACCTGTCTTAACGGCAACGTACACACATAATTTTAATCTTTCAATTGCCGATTATTATTACTTTGTTTCTATAAAAATATTTACTGTTTCCATACGTTTAATGTTACTATAATAAAGGTGTTAGAATTAATTACATCAAAGCTAAGGTGGTAACCACATTTAAATGACCATTAATTTTAAATATATTCAATAAACATAAAATGTTGGTTCATCAGTCTAGGCCTAACCTAAAATTAATTATTGTGTGTATGTTTAATTTATTTTACCTGTCTTAACGGCAACATACATACAATAATTTTATGCTAGGCCTAACCTAAAATTATTGTATGTGAGTTGCCTTTAACGCAGTTAAAATAAATTAAATATACCTCAATAATTTTATTTTAGGCCTAGTAATAATAATAAACTCATGACCGAACATTTTATGTTTATTGAATTTATTTCAGCTCTTCACGAGAACATCTGAACTGCGCCGGACGGTACCGATCGTCTATTAAGGGTCGGCTCTAGCTGTCGGCCATGTTGGTTGACACTCCATAAGACCAATGTTAAATTAAAATCCATATTTTTCCTTTATTTTTGATCGGATAATTATGAACGATATGTCATTTTAAAGCTATGGTCAATACGCATTCAAATGGCTTTTCCAAAATTAAGAAAAAACGTTTTGTTTAATATTTATTAACAATTTAAAAAATTAATTTTTAATAATTTTTTATGTTGTCACTATTAGTTATAGCGAAAAAAAACCAAGCCATTTGCATGAAGAATTTCGTCCCCAAGAGTTTGGTATTTTTTTAAAAACGCTATTTGAACAATTGCGGGTTTTAAATGGATTTAGGCTGAGCAATGTCCGTGTAACCTACCGCCGCTATAGGGTGACTTTAAATATTTTTTTACGATGTAACTATTAATTATAGCGAAAAATTATCAAGCCATTCGGATGAAGAATTTTGTCCCCAAGAGTTTGGTATTTTTTTGAAAACGCTATTTGAACAATTTCGGGTTTTAAATGGATTTAGGATGAGCAATGTCCGCGTAACCTACCGCCGCTACGCTGGAGTCGCAGGTTGCTTTCTGTTTTACTAGAGCCGACCCTTAATTTAAATTGATGAACCAAAACATGTGTTTCTTGAATGTATTTACATTCATTGTCACAGCAAAAAGTTTGATAACGCTTTTTCGCTACGCATTACATTTTCCATTTTTTTAACTCCTACAGCAACCAGCGTTAAAGAACTTCGTCTAAAAAATCTATAAACAAATTTCAAATTATATTTATTCATCAAAGCATATTTGTCTATCCAACCTAGGAATGTCAATTTGATAACGCTTTTTCGTTACGCATTACATTTTCTGTTTGTTAACTCCAACCGCAACCCGCGTTAACGAACATCGTTCCAAAAATCTATAAATAAATTTCGAATCGCATATATTATTTCTCAAGACTATTTTTTTGTCGGTACGCCAT
>JAGFPH010004285.1:41754-55938 GCA_018207615.1 Philaenus spumarius
CCCCCCCAACCCCTCTAAAATTTCCAATTTTTTAAAACCCTTTTTTAATGAACACTTATGGCCCTAGAGGAAGCTACATACCAAATTCCATTCCAATCCGTTTGGTAGTTTTTGAGAAATCGTGATGAGTGAGTGAGTAAGTGAGTGGTATTTCACTTTTATATATATATAGATATTCAATTTTTTCAACACTCTATAAAAAACATGGATTTTATAAAATGGTTTAAATGAGGCAATGTCAAAGCGCTCAGCTGCAATTGTTCTGTTTAGATACGGCTTTAGAGTGAACTTACCGCTGCCTATTTCATTCCGTCGATTTATTCTTTTTTTACATTCAGCTGTTGCATTGCACTTCTTGTTTATTTTAGTACGTATGTAAAACAATGATGAAGCCGAAATTAAAAACACAAAGCGTCTTACTTTAAGACGAGTATCACGAGATCGTACCAAAAAGTGATTGGTGAGCATACAAAAGTTTTCACTTCAAAAGTTGTTAAATTGCATCACAAAAAATATTGGAAAATAATGTTTTATTGATAATGTGATAGAATTTGTTGTGAACCTGTAAATATTCTTTTAAAATTTGTAAAAGTAATGTGCACTGGAAGTAACAAATTACAAAATTTTATAAAAACGAAAGAAATTACATTAATTGGCTACTTACCTTATTTTTTACAGCCCCTTATTATTACCTTACGAAAACCCCCAGCGGTCATTACAGCCAGGAAATCGGAGAGAATTTACATAATGCTTAGGCCTATATATTTAATAAGTGAATTGAGATATCTACAATCTGTCACAGGTAGAAATTTAAACATTTACTTTACACACACGATTGAAAATAGTTTTCAATAACGATACCATTTTTAATCAATAACAACTTGTTACATGGCTGTTGGTTTCCATTGAAATTGTGTAATTCTGTAATTTCATAATGGAAAGTACAGTGCCAACTGTTCAGGGCCTTGTTAATAACCTTTGCTAGATCTAAATATCTTTAGACGTGAGAAAAAACTAAAAATTTGGGAACTGGCAACTTAGGTGACTGTTGAGTAGCAATACTCTTAGTCTTCTTAAATACTTCTTAACTAGTAGAATCTTCAGAGGAATCTGAATGTTCTCTCTATGAACCAGCATAAGGTTTGATGGTTTTTTTATTCCATGGGATTTTGTCCAGCACATCGTGGTAGGCGGTAATGGGCGCAATTCGGTAAGAGCATGCCCATCATATCACATTGGGATCACTTCAGTGAGGCACTTCATCCGAGCACTCTTTTGCCAGACTGGATAGGCATAAGTCCGTTACCCGATACTAATGTGATGAAGAATCCGATTTTCTTCAACACCGCGAACACTTAATGACCATAGACTGAAGTCTCTGGCCCCTGAAGACAAACCACACATACGTCTCGGCAGAGAAAGCTCACATCAGCCTTACCCAAACCAGAGGTTGTCAAAAATCTGGAAAGTTCAGCACTCCCAACGCGCAATGGCTCTGTCCAGTCAAAATTCTAAAAGAAGGTGAGAGAGGGAATGTAAATATTGTTTAATGTATACGCTTATGTAATTAATCGATTTATTGTATGTGTTGAATGTGTTAGGCGTTGTTTGACTCGGGAACCGCGAGTAACGCCAAACAACTCTTACTAGGTACAGCTAATCTGCACCCCCCATGCGGTTACTTATTTTATTGTAATAATTTCATTCACTGTAGACTTTTCAACATGTTTTCTCTTTTAGTAGCATTTATCTGTCACACTCATAATCAGGACAACTTTCTAAAGCCTGCAATTAAATCCCTTGCAAGTGGCAAGTCATTACAGCACGTACAAAACTTCTTAGCATATTTCTTAAGTATTTATTTAAATGAATTCATTATATTTTTTCTATTAAGCCGAATAATTAGTTTTCGAGTGATAAATACTATGGTTTAGAAGACTCAATTATAAACGTCTCAAATTTAATACTGTAGAAGATGGCTTCAGTCAGTGCTTCAGTTTTCTAATGTCAAAGGAAAGTCAAAGACTGGTGTAATCTAAAGGAAACCTTTAAGTGCTGTTTATTCAGTATACAAATATAAATACATAACTAAAAGTTCTCAGCCTTTAATTTCAGACGGGACTGAAATATAGTTCAGCAATTTGTATACATCCTCCTTTTATAAAAACTCCTATTAGTAATATTTTACGTACACACAATATAAGCCGCATATTCATTGAATGTTTTTGAAACTTCACATCAAATATCTAGTTAATATCTGTTAGTTTAATTAAGTTTATAAAAGTTGTGTAAAAATGATTTTTAAATTCGTTGTTTTGATAGTAAAGGCAATGATAAAATATGTAAAGTTTTTCTGAAATTAGAAATGATTTATTAAACATATTTTCATTTAATGTTATTTATCTTTTCATAGCTGTTTTAAATGTGAACAAAAAGTGAACTTAACAATTTTAAGAAGCAACACGATCTTTGTGATAAATTGAAAATAATTTATATCTTGTGCCAGGATCTACATCGTACAATTGTGCGGACTGTAAAGTCTAATGTTGCTTGCAGTAATTCAGCTACTTTATCTAATGGGGTGGGCTATAGACTATTGTTTGTTGAAGAGAAAAAACAGTCGTGGTACTGCAGACGAAGTAAAAGCTGTGAAATCGTTGGTTATATTGGTTTGAGTCGAAAATTGATCGTTATTTGTATCTTGTCCTATTTAAAATTAAAATCTAAAAAATAATATAAAAATGATTGTCTATAGATAAAAACTAGCTGGACCGTGCGAACATTTCGCAAGTTAGGAGTACTTGTCTGATTTAAGGCATTGATTTAATTAAGTAAATTACCTTTATTTATTTACGTTGGTTTACTTTGATTAATTTTCGTGATAGCTTACACTTGCATTTATAATGTAAATCTTCTAACTAACAGATGTCATGTTAGTTAAACACATTGTAAATAGATGGTGTCTTTCATTAATAACCGTATGTTACATAATATAAAAGATTTTTATCAATTTTTGTAACGAAAACATGCATTTTAAGTTTGTCTATTTATCGTCAATAGTAAGGAACATTAGGTTTAAAATTATGCTTGAATTAATTAATTTTGATGAAGAATTAAGGGAGATAAAAATAAAACTGATTATACAATTTCAGATTAAACCAATATTACCAACGATTTATATTCATGGCAGTTTTCACTTCTGTACTGAACCAACACACGTTTCTTGAAAATCTCCTAGAAAAGCTTGCTTCATTATAATTTTAATATTAAAGTTTTAACAACACAATTTTAGGTTAGACCTATACATGATCAAGTACACGAATTTAACACACAAAAACAATAGGAAGTGCAATATCAATTTCATCGGTAGAGTGCCGAGACTAAACCCATACAGCTCTTGAGTTTAAGCTCTTTTACCACTAAATATTTTATTTCTTATTTTTTTCAGCTGTTACATTAAACTTTTGGTTTATATGAGTGTAAAATAATTGAGAAGAAGAACTTACCCAAGCGTCTTACTTAAAGACGAGTTACCCTTAGTTTGTATATTTTACCTCATACAAAAGAAGTTTTCACTTAAAAAAATATTTTTATCCAATACTCTTAGGCACATTCAGATAAAAAGTTCATGAAAAGTTCCAATTAAAAAAAAAATTGTGTATGTTAATAGTTGATACCAAGCCGATATAGAAAAACTCAGTTTTATTCGTATAAAATAATGGAGAAACACTGTAACAAACCTAACATGTTTTATCTGCATATTTTACTACTTCTTTTGTTTAACACAGATAGCATTACTATACGTAAAAATAACTTAATTTTGTATTAACTGAGATAACAAAACTTCTCGTATCAAACGGATCAATAAATTGTTCACAATTGAAGTTGTAATAAATCTAATGCCGGGACAAAAGCGTTTATTGGTAATGTATTGTTATTGTATCAAACTGCGGACAAGCGAGGGGTATTATGATTAAGTTTAATGTTTAATCTGTCCAAACTGAAACTTAACCCTAAATTTAATCTTACATAGAAACTTAAATATGATATTTATTTACGAAATCAGATTTACAGATTTTTACGTAGGTAAATGTTTGCAACATACGTCAACCAAGAATTATAAAAGAAACTCTTTGGTCTGTAGCATGAAAAATAAATGCAAAAAAAGATTTTTCTTTAAAGTTATTTTTGTTTCAGATATATCTAAACGTGAAATATTTTAAGTGTTGCCATTTTGATTTGGAGGGTAATATACACTCTTCCTCAAACATAGTGCTTATATTTAAAATTATATTTTAGTTCACTGATTAATTAATTTTAACTATTCTTAATGCAATTATGTCAACTTATCAACACTTACATTTTTTTAGTATTTATGAAACCCACAACTACTGATGAAACCATTCATGCCACTTTTTTTGTTCCATTTATAGATGAAGTTAAGTTCGACCTTTAGTATCATACACAGGGGGGAAACTGTCAATTACAAAAAGTGATTGAACATTCAAAATATTCGGTTCTAAACTTATGAATTAAAATAAATCACCCCTTAAGGGCCTGGGTAGTTAGGACAGTTGTTTACTAGTTAGGACAGTTTGACATCCCTTAAACGATATATTAAATAAGAAAAGTTTCCTGCTGCTGAAGTCATTGCCCTGTAATCATACGCAGGGAAACTTATTGAAACTTCGAACGTCTGTCAGGAAACCGAATAAAACAAATGTTTGTATTAGGTTAGTAAGTTATGCTTTAATTTGTGATAAGTCTAATAATTCATTGGAAAGTTTTAGGGCTTCGAAGTTTGGATCAGAGGGTTTTCTCTTTTATCTATTAAGCTTGATGACAAAACAATACTTTCAACTTATTTTAACAAAATCATTTAATAAGATAATCATGACAAAATTATATAAACAAAGAAAATTAATAAGCATCGAAATTATAATAATATTGAACACAAAACAACAAAATAAAACATAAGAAAGCCATATAACTCTACTAAATATACAAATTAATTTTAACCCAGTAATTTCAATTGCAATATATAGTTTACCTTATACAGTAGTCGGAGCAATTCTTAATATTTTTGTAGTTACACTACAGCGCTGTTTCGCCGTTCACAGCCGGCTTCATCAGGTGTAGGACTCAACACTTAAATAAAACAATACACAATAACACTGAACACACACGATAACACGACACAAAAATACAAAGTTTTATCGGATAACTCCTTGTCAAATGTTTCATGAAATAAATATTTGTGTGGCCACGGCATAGTTACTGTGCTTCCGAACGGGAACTGATGAAAAAATTGCTTGTGAATTAGTAATAGGTCAGCTGTATTTGTTTGTTTAAAGATTAGAGATTACGTCATAGATGGGGTTAGCTGCAGAGCTCAATTTGTCATTCAGAAGTACGTTATGGTTTTCCTTCTGGGAAGTGTAAATGCTGTATTCCTCCAATACGTTGAGACGACGGCCTTTCCTTTCTTTATGGATAATGGTCATGTTAGTGTTTATATCAGTGAAGGTGTGGTAAGGTAAACTATATATTGTATATATATCAGCAATTCGTAAAAGCAAATAAACGGTATTATAAAGAACATAATATTTCAATTACGCTTAATTATCCTTTAAAACGGAGTTCACAATTTCAAATTCACAAACGCCACCTAAGCGTTTTCGAATCTTTTTTTGGGGAATTTTTCACTGTATAAACGATATGTCTTCGTCCGTGAAATATGCACATTTCTCCTGTAACACCATGTACATATCGGTATATAGTACGTTTAAAAAATTTCATAGCATTGTACTTTTAAATTGTTTAGTATAAACAGATAATATGTTTCCAGATACAAAGTTAAAATTAAATAATAGTTTGTAATGTATGTAATTAATTAACACTCGTTGATAAGTATTTCCAACTATAATAAAAAAAAAGCAGTAACTACATTGACATACAATATTTGTTAAAACTAATAACTTGATTGTAGTTTCAAGTATTCAACACAATTACGAAGGTTTCTTCGAAAACGTCAAAGGTGACTTGTAATCAATAATACCGACAAATCAACTCTTGCAAATGTAAATGTATTATTGTTGGTGAATAGAATTGATAAATTGATACATGGCTCTCCTGGCTAAAAGCTTGTTGCATACAATCACTTGCTATTAATATCACGCTGAATTCATCTGTTGCACTGGAGCTAATTACTTACGCTATTCAATCGATTGTCATTAGTAGAACCTACTAGAAGTGCTGCTATAAGGATATTCACAACACCGGGAGGTGAATTCGAAAGTTAAAAATTAGACCACGCAGCTGAACCGCTGACGTGAGTCGAGCGAATTTACAAAATTAAGTTTAAATGTTTTAGGGTTTCAACCAACTATTTGGGAAATTAATCTTCTCGCGAAAGTGCTGAATAGCTGCCTCTGTATACGAAATATATTAGTAGAATTTGTTTGCCTCAAGCTTCGACTCACGCGTTCCTTCGTTCCACTCGCAGCGGAAAAGCTCGGCCTTGCTGCCTTGGTTTATGGAATGCTTCACTTCGCTCGCAGCCTCGGCTGTTGGCCTCGGATAAGAAGATGCCCTTCCGATAAAATGCCCAATGTGCATTTGAACCGGGTACTTTTATGGTATTTTACATCTTGATCGATTTTGGGAAAACCAAGCTAGCTATAAGGTCGTGTCAAAAAAATGCGCAAAATAATATTATACGTTTATTTTTTTTTAGATAAACTCCCAAAAAAAAGTTTGTATATATATTTATTTATTTATATGTTTAATATCGTACAAAAGGTGTTCAGAGGACTATGATCGGTGCTCATTGACTACACCCAATTTTAAGTCTCTCCATGCTCATCTCTCCTAAGGAAATTCTCTAATATTACAAATTTAAGAACAGTTGTGGAACAAGTAAACTAGTATAACGCGTGTTTCAGAACTTTATACATATAACGTTTTGTTTCTGGCCCAAAGCCAATTCAAAATTCATGATCGACATGCCCGTACGCTTATTACGCAGTAGGGCCTAATTATTAGCGAATTCCCATAGGAAATATGAGCTGTTGCAGTGACTCTTATGGTGAGACCTATGTGTTCTATCGGTCTCATTTTACGCCAGATTTGGAAAAAAGTTATACACACGTTGTTTTTTCTAAGTCGCTCGGATGAGTTTCAGTTCCGGTACAAACTTCGTTCAATGAACTCGGGACTTACTCAGTGACAAATTTTGTTCAAGTTGACTTTTTATGCTTATAGTGGTCTTGTGTATTGTGGACGAAAGGACAAAATTTAATTTCAATTTGAAGATTTGAATCCCAAGGAAGAAACGTGCCGCATGATATGAATCGGTGCCCAGCCGTATAAGGCTAAAGAGAGAGAGAGAGAGAAAAAAAAGAAGTTTGACGCCAAAAAATCCAACAACTGGAAGCACGTTTTTTACAGGAATTAAAATTTGTCGAGACTGTTCGTTTTAGAATGAAACTTTTTGAGTTTTTATCAGAAAAAAATAATATAAAAGATTAATATGAACATTTTGTTTTTTTAAACTACCTAATAGCTCGTCTGGTTTCTACAAGATTGTTCTAAACGTAAAATGACGTTTGTCCATAATATGAAGTCGTTGTGTAAACTACAAATCGAGTATTTAATCTGCGAGCGGAACGAATGAGAGCGTGATCCGAGACTTGTCTAAAAGAGATTTGTCTTACTATAATTTTTTAGGGTTTCATCTAAAAAAATACGTAGAAGATTATTCTGCATTTTGTTTTTCACACTACCTTATAGCCCGTCTGGTTTCCCCAATATTGTTCAGATCGTAAAATACCATAAAAAGCCAGTGTATTTTCTGCGAGCGAATCTAATCTGTGCATAATCTGTGGGTGTCAGGTCGAGATGCAAACTCGCTAAGCGCAGTTCACAATCCGAGGCTGCAAGGTCGAGGTGTAACCATTGTACTTGGATAACCTAATAGAACTCCGATCCAATGCATTATTTCAATCCACTGGAAATTCTACGACAGTGGCGCGATCTATGAGGGAAACGACGGAAGCGGTGTGTAGCACCAATGCCTAGAATGATTTCTCCCCAGCGCTACCTCGCGGCGCGATATGCAATATTTTCCCGACAACATTTTTTCTCCACACAGCCGCCTTATGCATGTATGATCTATTTTATTATTCATTATCTATAGTGTAACTCACAAACCGCTGCGAGTAGTGTTTTCCCTGCGAACGGAACGAATCGGAGCGTGAGCCAAGGCTGGACGCTAAGGTGCAAACACATTCTAATAATATATTTCCTACAGCTATTCAGTGCCTTCGTGGGTAGACCAATTTCCCAAATAATTAGTTGAAACTCTAAAACGCATAAACTTAATTTTGTAAATTCGCTCAACTCACGTCAGAGGTTCAGCTTCGTGATCGAATGTATTGTGTTTATAAACTTGTTAATTTATATTTTAAAAACTTATTGAGTACTAATTTAAAATATTGTTTGCAGATTTACAGCCTATAAACCAAACTACAAAATGACAGCTGATTAATTGTTTAGCGTTATTAAATTGTACACCGTAGCGTTATTATATTGTACACCGTCTTATGCTTAGAAGCAAGAAGGTAGTTTTTAAACACCCTGTATAAAACACCATAATTATTAAGTTTTTTAGTACAAATAATCTCTCTATTATATAAACAAGTTTTTCTACTTCTTTTTCTCATAATTATAAAGTAATAAGAACAGCTACTCTCTAGCGAAACCACTGCCAAAGAATCGGGCTTGGAAAAATTAGCGGGGAAAGAAGACCATGGTGAGTCAGTAAGAAGAAAAATAAATCTGTCTATTATATAAAAAAAGTTTTCTACTTCTTCTTCTCTTAATTATACAGTAATAAGAATAGATTAAATACGTGTATTGCTGGCGGTGACCATTGTATAACTTCCAGGTGCCGTGTATTGCGTAGCGGAATTGCATAACTTCCAGGCGCACAAATTCATGAAGTCGATTATGAAGTCAAATTCAAGTGGAACGGGCCCCCCCGGGATCTCGAAGCGATCGGAGCCACGGTGGGGGAGCGAAAAGGGGGCGAAGCCCCCTAGTTTATTTAATGAAATTTTAGCATTTTAAAAATTTGGTTTACCACCAAGAACAAAACTAATTTATTCCTATAATTTAATTTTCCCGCAAACATTTATGTTAACTTAAAAATTACCCCACAAATGTGTTGTATTAATCATGGATTTAAAGTTTTAGCGGTTTGAAAAACGATAAAATATTACGTATTAACATCCTTAGGTGATAAAGGAGACATCGATTTTGCAACAGGGTTAAAGTACAAACCCTTCAAAAAAATGTTTTTTTTTATTTTTAACTCAGAACTATGCAATTAAAAGAAAACAAATATTTAAACGTAGGTGCATATAATTCTAGATGTTTTTTAGACTCTCCCACGAAAAAAAACTTTCTAGCTCACACTATTACCCCTCAAAACAACGGTATACTGGTTCGGTGAATCAATTTGTGTTATCCAACTTAAGAACGAATAATGTTTTACGGAGAAATAACTTTTGAGCCGTGTTAACAAGGGTCCGGGTCGCGATGGATTTACTTTATGAAACCACTCTGTAAAGAATTCAATTTGTTAATCCACCCCCGCGGACAGCTTTCAGATTTGTAGAGATGTTTTATTTCAAAAATAATAAGTCGGCGTAAACCAATCCGCAGGGGAAAGTAAAAGTGTGGGATTTTGTTGCATCTGCCTCAATGCCATAAATAAAACAACATTATTAGGATTTCGGATGATAAGTGAATTTAAAAGATTTGACTGAAAAACTGATGTACCTTTCTATCTACTCTGGTTGTCGAAAAACATTGCAATTATGACATAACGTTATTCGGAAAAATTGATTCTAGCTGAAACCATGCTTACATAATATTTATATTCTAGTAACAATTTTCACAATGATTTTCAAATACATTTTTTTTAAATATTTTATTTTATAAATTATTAGTTACGATCACTAAAATATTCATCAAAATTATAAGTAACTAGGTGAGACCCCTACGTGCCCCGCACGCCAACCCCCAATGGAACTTTTTAAAAACATATGTTATGTTTTATTTATAATAAAGGTGTAGGATTAATAATAACCTCAAAACTAAGATGGTAAATAATAATAAATGTTCAAATCAAATTATTTCTTATATTTGATAACAGCAGTTATAATAATAATGGTTAAAAGAACCAGCAAGGCTCAGGTCTACACTTTAAAACCCTAACCTAAAAGCTAGAAATACAAAAATAATTGCTTAAAATTTTTAAATTAGCTGTTAATGGAAATATTGTAGCAAAGCCATATTATCTGTTATTTTATTCAATTAGTTGCTATGGTAATAAATATAAATAAATGTGTTGGTGTATCATTCTAGGCCTAAACTAAGAATTTTATTTTCCGACTAAATTTACAAATATTGAAAGAAAAAAAGGTTTTTATCGAAATGAATTATAGCCTATGTTACTCAGGGATAGTGTAGCTTTTTATTAGTAAAACTATTTTTTCAATCGGTTCAGTAGTGCCAGAGATTATCCCCTACATACAAACAAACAAACACAAAAACAAACTTTACCTCTTTATAATATTAGTATAGACTATTAGTTCGCTGAGCTGATAGCTTGATTCTATTTGCCGACAACAACTATTAAAAAGTAAAAAATCACAAAAAAGGTTAATAAAATTATCATTTTAAAACAATTGGTAATGATCCCAAAATACGGTCCAATTATGTGTAGAATCAACTCATATAAAAACAAGTGTACGTCCGTTCGTACGTGAGTAGCAATATAATATAACAGCTAATTTCACACATCGTCTGTAACACTACAAAACCTAGCGTATTATACTTTGACATTGTGTTTACAACTTCAATCATTAATATAGTGTCTTGTGGAGTAGATTTTTTAAATTCGAGTTATAGAACTAATGTAGGCTATAGTCGACTCCTATTAAAGTGAGTGTACTTCCGTACGTACGTACCGTACGTGAGTGACATAATATAACAGCTGATTTCTCACATCATATGTAATACTTAAACAAACCCAGTGTAGATTATAGTTTGGGGTTATGTTTACAACTTCAATCGTTATAATTTCTTGTGAAGTTGATTTTTTTTTAAATTTATGAGTTATAGAACTAATTTATGCTATATTATACGTTATAATATTTGCTTTGAGGTTAGAAATTGTATATAAATACAAATTTATCATTAATTTATACAAATTTAAAGAAGATATACCTATTCGTTTAGCTTCGGAAACATTCGTACGTCTTCGTACAACATATAAACATATTTGATTATTAATTTATTCCCTATAATATTAATAACTTCTAAATCATTTGATCTATCAATATGAAATAAAAAACAATAAAAAAATTGTATTTTTATCTTTCTTTAAATTTTATAATAACTTACATAAATAAAAATGTTCAACAAATAGACCAACAATTGTATAATCCTTATTACTGTAGCCTACACATTTACCGAGATAAAAATCCGCAACAGCATAGTTAGTGAAGAATCGATAAGTAGGCCAATATTGTTTGAAATAGTTTGATTTTTAAATGATGTATGTCTGATGTGTATCTAATCAATCAGCCTGTGATTTTTCACGGGGGCTTTCTAGTTTTAAAGGTTATGAAATTAACATAAATACAACCTTTTATCATCGATATGTTCATTTTTTACAAATTTAAAGGAGAGATACCAATTCATTGAACTTCAGAAACATTCGTACATTTTCGTATAACATATTCCATTATTACATTCTTCATTATACATTCTCCAACCTAACCCAACCCAACGCAAGGTTTTCTGTAATATCATAAGCTATTTTAAAAAATATTTCAGTCTTTACAAAACTCCTACAGTAAAAACCACGTAAACATTAATTCACTGGAATGGATTACCTTGTTAGCTTAACCGCAATCGTTATGAAACTATAAATCTCTTGCATATAAAACCTCATTTATGTTTAAATCTTTCATTCTACTTTTATACTCTCAGGATGTTTTCCCGGCCTTTGTATAGGATTAGATCCGACTTGTTCGTAGAATTTTTCAACCACGGGTAAAGGCATTGTAATCAATCAGTTACATAAACCAGCAATGCATTTACTACTAATTATTAAAGATTATCTTTTAATGATAGCTTTTACTTCCACAATACCGTATAAATGTTGCATCCCTTGCCCGGGGAATTCCAAAGTCTAGTTATTGATTGTCTACACAACGTTAGTCTCAACTTATAAAGGGTAAAACAAATTTTATCGTAAATAAATATCGATTTTAACTTGAACACAAAACCTCAAACAAGTAGCTACAGTTCTTGTTGTGCCTCCTGCATTACTGAAGATGGCGGCGTTGTCGATGAACTCGTTTGAGTAATAAACGTATTAGTTTAAATTCTGTGTTCACGATAAAATCTAAATTTTTCAGCTGATTTATCTTATTTGTTTTCATAACTATATATAGCCTCGATAATGATTTACCATTCATATTGAGTGAATGGTTTTGTTTACTTTTATTTTCAAGACACAATCGATGTAATGTATTTACCTTTGAATACATTTTATTCAGATTATCTATATATAAATGCCTTTGTCCTGTCTGTATTACGGACTGACATAGCAACAACGTAGATCAAAAACTACATAAGATACAAGTAGGAAAATTGAAAGGTATATTCTTATTTGTTTGCAGAAAGTTTATTTTAGAGCTTAAAAATAGTTTCTGGTTCACTCCCAACCCTGTGTCAGATAAAACAGCTGATCGGATCAAAATCTCAGCAACGTATATGTTTGTTCACATTCACTAACGTAGCAACCAAATTAACAAATTTAGAATCAGTTTATTATTGACACAACCAACAGCTTTTCCAGGTTAGATCAACAAACTAAAAGCAACCACTAAAAAAATCAACAAAACGTCAGTTGTTACATATTATTAATAAAACAACCGATTTGGATCAAAAACTTAACGTAATTTCAGGTTAGTCCTACAATGAACCAAAACACGTTTTATTTGCAAGGAATTCGGCAAATTTATAATCAGGTAGTTATACTTCACTGTTAACAATTCCTTTTAGATTATGTAAAAGCAAACAAAAGGCTTACTATATTATAGGTCAAACATCTAGTGTTACATATTTTTATTATATTTATCTTTAGGTTAATTTGTGTCTTATTGCTATCATATTTATGTTTAACAAAATGTACGAGTGGCTATCCCCACAGCTGGATATGCATTTAGGGTAGCCGGGTGTTTTTCTTTGTTTTTGTTTTCTCTTCCAGAGTAAGGTGGGGTTTTTTTCTTTAAACTATATTATATTTTTTTATTCAAGTAAATGTGTTTTTACTTTTAGTTTAGATAAGAAAATGTTATTGTAATACGCTATGTATATTAGTTTTATGTAAATGTGTGTAAGTGCGATTGGGCGAAAGTGTATAAATATATTTAAGAGTATGTCACAAATCAAGGTTCAATTTATGTCTGTTGTTGACTTTTGTTTTTTTCTCTCACTGATTACTAGTGTATAAAATAGCAGTAATAGGAGTGTTGATATTTTTTATCTGTATTGCTTCTTAAGGGAGTGGATGGTTAATAAATAATAATAACAATAATAATATTGTTTTCTTTAGTGAATGATATCAAAGTTTGTTTGGAATGTTGATTATTGATTGATTAAATATTAATGGTAAAATTACAACGCTTGCAAAAGTGAAATTGCATCTGCTCCAAATTCTAAAAATTGATTCAAAATAGAATAATTGATTCTCCCATGGTGATAAAACTAAATGTTATAAAAGACTTGCTGGCCCGACCCAGCTTTGCTCGGATAGACAAATCAAAGTTAAATGTATAATAACAAAAAATATATTATATCAATAAATATATTACACTATGTATTTCTTATGAGGATTTTTAGTAACTTTGACCACCAAACCTCCCCTAAAATTTCGATTTTGTAAAACCCTTTCTTAGCGAGCACCTAGTGCCCTAGAGGAAGCTACATAATAAATTTCATTCCAATCCATTCAGTGTTTCTTTTTAGTAACTTTGACCCCCCCAAACCCCCTAAATTTCGAATTTTTTAAAAACCCTTTCTTAGTGAGTACGTAGGGCCCTA
>JAGFPH010004285.1:56038-71388 GCA_018207615.1 Philaenus spumarius
AATCCGTTCGGTGTTTCTTTTTAGTAACTTTGACCCCCCAAACCCCAATAAAATTTCGAATTTTTTAAAATACTTTCTTAGCAAGCACCTATGGCCCTAGGGGAAGCGACATATTAAATTTCATTCCAATCCGTTCGATGGTTTTAGAGAAATCGTGATTTTGTAACTTTGACCCCCCCAAACAACCATAAAATTTCGAATTTTTTTAAACCCTTTTTTATCGAGCTTCTTGGCCCTAGATGAACCTACATACCAAATTTCATTCCAATCCGTTCGGTAGGTTTTGAGAAATCGTGATTTAGTAACTTTGACCCCCAAAACCCCCCCTAAAATTTCGAATTTTCGGAAACCCTTTCTTAGTGCGCGTATAGAGCCTATAAAGTGTATTAGTGCCAAATTTAATGTTTGTAGGCCTCGTGGTTTTGGAGAAACTGTTATGAGTCAGTGAGTCAATGGTATTTGGCATTTAAAAGTATAGATTCTCCCAAATAATATTTGTATTTACGTAGACGCGTTTCAGTGAAAATGTTGTCCTCATTATGGATCTCGAGCACAATAACGAATAAATATCAATGGGTAAATATTTGAACAAGTACACAAATTACTGTATTTGTAAGAATTTGTGTTCGCGAGTTACCTACCATCTCACAATGTAAACCCTATATGTATAAAAGACGTGTTGGTTGCTTGAGCGATGTTTTGGAACAACCGATGTTTGACGTTGAAATACGGCCAACTAAATTGCCTGCTGTGTCTGGTACGCCACTCCTCTTAATTTGAACTGGTATTGCTCTAGTTTTGAATTTGATTGGCGTAATGTCGTGATTCATAACATAAACGTTACAAAGTTATTCAATGTGACAGCTGCCTGTCTCTGTCAATGTAGGTTAAACCAGTTACTTGTTCCGTTCATTGCAGTACCTCCATTTACTTCTCTTTAAAACGTTATGGAGGAAATCTAAACTGTCTGTCGCTAAAATTAGCCAATATAAAACGTTTTAAAAATTACATACGGAGACAATAACCGTTCCCAGCATTGTTAAAACGTTTGTAATAATTACTTTCAACTCTTAAATTACAATGTTAATAGCAAAGTTAATATAATTTTAAATAACTTATCGTCGTCATTAGTCAATTGTCGTATTAAAAAAAAAACCGATGATCGTTTCGGCATTCAGCCATTTTCAAGTTTTGGAGAAACAACCTCCGTTGTCATAGAACACTTGACACTTAGTAAAATACGTACACAAACTTTTAAATAAATTCTTACACGAGCAACACCTTTATAAAATATATGTCCGGTGGGCCCACTGTCTCGCACTGTACTATTACTTCTAAGTGATGCATAGGAGGTGCAAAGTGTATAGAGTTCTTTAATAAAAAAATAATACTATCAGTTCCAGGCGACAAAGTGACTTTACTTCTGAATATAGAATCGCAACAATCTTTCAGTATTTTATAAGAAAACGGAACTTTGAAATAATATAGAGCGAGAGGGTATACAATATAACTAATATAAGGAACACTTCGAAGGAACTAAATATAAGTGGTTATTCATTACACAACTAGGTGAGACTTCTACGTGCTCCGCACGCCAACCCCTTTGGAACCTTCTATTCTATACACTTATGTCATGTTTTCTTTATATTAAAGATGTAGGGTTAATAACCTCAAAGCTAAGATTGTAAATAATTGATGACCAAATCAAATGAATTCGTATATTTTATAACTGCAGTTATATAAAGGTAAAAGAACCAGCTAACTTAAACAAAAACCTAACCTAAAAAGTTAGAAATAAAAACAATAATTTCAAAGTTTGGAATCAACTGTTAATAGACTATTATAACAAATAGCTAATTGCTGTACCAACACTAAACAAATTTTATTAGTACTTATTGCTGTGCTCCTATTGCCATAAAATATTTAGTATAAGTTGTGCTATTGTTACATTCAACAGATAGCATTGTTTACAAAAACCTAACTTAAAAGTTAGAAATACAAATAACTGTATTAAGTTTGAAATCAGCTGATAAAGGAAATTATAGCAAACAGCTGATTAACTGTTATTATCATAGTTAGTAAAATTATTTATTGGCGCTCACATTTTTGTTAGATATTTAGTAAATTTGTTGATGTTTTCTATGTTTAATAGATGCTGCTGTCTTTCAAAAGGGATATTAAAGCATGCTTGTATTTGAATGAAATTAAAATTTCAAAGCAATCGGTGAAGAACTTTCGGAGATTTACATTTTTATTTATATAGATACCTTATACAGGGTGTCTCGCAACAATTTCAGTAAACTTTACCATGTTATTCAGCAGGTAAAAACTAGCAAATAATACAATATAACATCTTGCTTAGGTTAGAAGTTGTCTGTATGTGTTTAAAAAAAGATTATCTAACGAACTCTTTTAAGATAAATTCGTGAAACTCCGCGTGCAACTTTATCACATTGGTTTACACAAATGAGCAACATTTTATTTCCCTGAAGTTAACCGTTTCAAGATGGCGGTGGTTCAAACTGTCCAAAGTTAAATATCTGAAAAAACTAAAGATTTGATCAAAAAATGTCAGGATACAAAAAGTGACCAATGAAACTACTCTCAGCCAGAGTTATTGAATTTTTTCAGTTGCAGTTAACTGAATGATAAAAATCAATACACCGGTAGATTTGTATTTAAATTGTATACACAATCAGTGGGAAGACACGAAACCACCCATATCATAAGTAAACAAATAATGATAAAAACTTATAAATTAAAATTAAACTTTTCGGTTAAACTAAATCTATTTCCCAGAGGCTTTGCTGCAAAATCTACTTATTTTAGTCCAATATCTTCCATTCACGTGCTGTAATAACTCTTGTTCAGACAACACATCTTTTCCGAAATTTTAGTTTCTTAACTCATTGAGTCTGGGACAAGCATGAAGGAAATGTCAGATGTCTTCCTCTTCATTGATGTTGTACAAAGCGCTCAGTTTGAACGGAGTAGTAGAAATATTTATTTAAATTTATTAATTCCAACCTGGCTTTTAAAAACCAAACGCCATGTCACTTTTTAAGGGGGAACTCCACTTTAATATTGATAAAAATGAAATAATATTAATTTTTTTCACCTAGTTTTGTTCCCTGTGATTTTCTGAACAATTTGATATATAATAAGTATAGATAATATGCTTATAATTAGTTAATTTTATTTAAAAACTAAACGTTTACACATATTTCAGTCTTATAGATGCATATTCTCCAAATGTGCAAACTTTCTAGGCCGTTTTCTGAAAGTTTTGTTTTCCCACGTTTACATTTACTGCGGCAGACATAACTAAAGTTGTATTTGAGATAGCCTCGTAATTTTTATTTTATTTTGAAGAGGACATTTCATTATACAACCTATTGTATTGATATACATTAGTTCAAATAATAAAGATTTTAAGAAATGATTAAAAAAAGATTTTATTAAAATGTTTTATACACAAATTAAATAATATATTTTACAGAAATATTTTATATAATTTAATATCCATATTACAGGTAGTAGAATGGAATGATCTTTTCAAAATAAAATAAAAAATATGAGGCTATCTCAAATAAAACTTGAGTTATGTCTGCCACAGTGAAGCTTAGTTAAATCCGTAAAAAAAATATTGGGGGAGGATGGTGGGTGCCAAAACTTATGGAAAAGTCACTATAACCAACACTCATATATAAAACATAAAATAACTATGCTTGCTTTAAAAATAAACAAAAAATTTGTTATAATGGAGTGCTCCCTTAAATAATGTTCATTAAAGTTCCGACCACTGTTGTGTAACAATAACTCGTAATTTGGTGTAATTTTGGTTTTAATTTTGTTTATAACTTTCTCAATCCGAAAATTCATAATCTTCTAACTATTAGGAAAGTCACACAACACACATAAAACTTGCCACTCTTTATACAAGTACAAATTATCTCTAGCACCTGCCTTAGTAGGAGATTTGGGTTTAAAGGTATCAAAAATCGCTTTACATACGGCAAATGCAATTTAATTGTGTACATAATACATTTTATATATTTGAATTTCCGGAAACAAAGCGTAGGTAAAAGCATTAACATGTAAACATTTTCTTTATTCAAAAACGCTTTATCACTTCCACTGAATCATACAATATCTATCCCCACACCTGGGCACCGTAAATTATTATTAATCTGAGGACAGAATTAATAAACGGTACAGAAACTGCCACATACTTTCTCACAAACATATTTAAATTATTAAACAGATTCAATGTAATTACATAATTGTATTAAAGTAGGAGTGGGGATACATTAAATAGAAGCGTAACTAATACATTTACTATTATTAGCTAGACAGCTATTCGATCGATTTCGAACAAATTTGCACCAAACATGTCAATTAGGCCTGTATAGATGCACGAAAACAGGCTTCGAAATGTTTAGAAAAACAACCCCCTTTTTGGCCAAAAAAAACCCAAATCAGTTGTTATTATTAGCTAAACGAGAATTTTTAGAAAGTTGCGGTTCTTGCATATGGTAGGGCTACAAATAAGCTAAATTTTATCAAAATCGTTAGAGCCGTTTTTTTTACAAAAAAATAATAACTGATTTTATTTTTTTTTTGTGAAAAAGTTGTTTGTTTTTAACAAAATGTTTCAAAACCTTTTTTCGTGCATCTATACAGGCCTACTTTATATGTTTGGTGCAAATTTGTTTGAAATCGTTCGAATGGTTTTCTCTCTAGCTTTGTATACATACAGATATAAGACATACAGACAGACATTTTGTAAAAACCACTTTTTTGAACTCAGGGGTCCCACAACGGATGTTTCCACAAAAATCTCAACATCGATTTTTTTGCGATCATTATACTTTTTTGTATAGTGAGAAAGTAAAAATTACAATTTTCTTTTTAAACGATATCTTATTATTTGAAATTATACTGTTAAATGCATTGAAAGAGAATTTGGCTACGGATAATTTGTTTCTAAAATGTTCCTCCAGATACAATTTTGCTGAATGTATAATGCCCTAGGTATTTATAAGTAGGAAAACCACTTCGATTAGATGTTTCCCGTAACGTCCCTTCACGAACTTGCTGGTTTTCCACCATTCCTAAATACTAGAATCTTTTATAAATCTTGATTTACAATAAGGTTCCATTTTAAGCAATATTCGTGAAATGCATTTGTCATATTATGCAATGCCAGAAAAAAATTATCTTCTGCGAACTCTAAGAGTTAAATGATGGTACCCAAAATGTTTACTCATCCTTCAAATTCGTTGTCAACATGTGACTGAATGTGTTTTGTAGTATGTAGCACTGGGATTAAAAAAAAAAATAATAATAAAATTATCTTATTTTTTTAGTTGCTAAACATAATGGCTCCACTCTCCACTTAAAACCGAGTGTCTAAATTGCTATTGCACGAACTGCACAGGTTAATGTTATAGATTGCATATTACTAGTAAGTAACACATAAAAGACACACTGTAAATACCTTAGAAAAATAAAAACAGGGAAGGGAATTTAATGTAACATTAATACAATTTGACGAACATTAACAATGTGCTTCGAGTTGGAAAATCACTCCTTATCCAACGACCCAGACTTTCCACTGATGGAATATAAATCCAATATGTACAAGGGAAGTATTTTCGCCGTGTATCAGCTTTCGGCGTAAAAGCAACTAGAACGTGCGCTGACTTAAATACATATTTGTGGAATTTTAGAAGGAAATGGATTGTTACCGGTCGACCTGGTTTCAGTTCACTCCTCAAACTAAGCTTACCGATTTTGTTCAACGAACATGTTTTTACTTGTATATGTAATACTTCTAGAGATAGTAATGTAACAAACATGTTCTCTATTCTGTTTTTTTTTTTTTTTTTTTTTTTTTTAATGCAACCCTTAGCAGAGTGGATAGCATGGTATCTTCCTGATCAGAAGACTCAGACCGGGTAGCTTTGAGGATAGGAGGGCGGAAGTAAAGCAGATGTTGGTTGGCTCGCTTCCAAGCTGACAGGATATGACTATATCAAAGACCACTAAAGAATACCGTTGAGGGACGGGCTTGTGTACACCGAGACCTTGAACGCTATAATCGCCGTAGTGCGACGTTTTCACGTTCTTCCCACGCTTCTAACTGAGTGCGGCTGACTCAACGCATTTGTAATTCTTTAAACTGTGCGATCAAGCCTCGAGCGGTAAATACCAGGAGTGTTCGAGGCTAGTAGATATGGCAACGCTGCGCGCCCATCCTATTGGCTGCCACGCAACGGTATTCTTTAGTGGGCTTTGATATAGTTACCAGGTCTCATGCTTGGGATGTCTTGCATACTTTTATTAAGGCATTTATGTGTGTGTATGTATATATATACTTATATATTTTATATTATATATATATTGTTTTTTAACGATTTTATTTAAAACATACTAAAATCAATTTCTTCACCTTCACAAACAATATATACTTTATTGGAATATTGTAGTTGGAAATAAATTACGTAAGGAGAATCGCAGAAGCTGAAAAAGCGATAGAAGCCAATCTTCAGAAGAGAACCGATTGAAAATCAAGCAAGAAAGTGGATGTAAGAATTTTTTATTATTTTAATATTCAGGGAGTCCAGTTCCGACTGTCCCTAACTTTACGGGATTATTCGTGATCTAAAAATAAGCAAATAACACAGTATAAAATTTGTCTTATCTCGCTATGTTTTATATCTATTCGTCTGTATATGACTTTTACAAATACCTTTATATTTCAGAAACGGTTAATGATATAATCATGAAACTGGGTGTGAATATTGATCTAGTACAGTTTACTTAAACAAAATGTTTTCCTGCAATAATCCGTTCCAAAATGGAGGCAGTTGAACATTTTCAATGTTAGTTATCTAGAAAACTATACATTTTACAAACATATTTAGTCACAAAATTTTAAAACTATTTTAAAAGCAATAGAACGATATATAGTTTTTTAAATTAATTCGTAAATTACGGAGAAAACTCAAAATGTAGGGCTTCTGGGTGCTGGGGTCATATTAATGAAATAGTAATAAGCAGTAAAATAATAATAATTTACTATTTTGATAGTAAATAAATCAAAATATGTTTTAATAACAAATACTATTACAAAGAACAAAATTATCAACAGTTAATTACTATTTCATTCGAACACTAAATTTGAGTTGTCTCCTTTAATTATGACTCAATTGTTAAAAACGACACATCGTTGAACAGTTTGTGCAACTTTAAATAGTTTTATAAATATTTAACATTGAACATTTTCAACTGCCGACATTTTGAAACAGATTGTTGGTGCTGAAAAATATTTTTTGAAAGTAAAGTGTACCATATTTAGATCAATATGCATACCCATTTTCAAGGTTAAATCTTACCCAGCCAAATCCCGTATATACGAGTTTAAATTTTTTTTTATTACATAAGGATTTCTCATATATTGTAACATATCATTGGGAAGATAAAGCTCTAAATCAAAATAATGAACAATACAAAAATATATTTTTTTCTAAAATCAGGTTGCACTGGCCTTAAGATACAAATGTATTATACAGAGGGATGCAAAGTAGGTATGCAATAATGAAATATGTTATAGAAAAGGTAGTTTTGATCATAGATTTAGCCAATACGCAAACCTGTTTAGAATCGATTCTTACAGTCTTATTCGATATATCCCTAAAATGTACAATATATGGTTTTAAAAATAAAACTTCACAGTTTCTATCTATGTCCAATTCAATACATTTAGATTTCATAGGTTGGTACAACAAAGCTTGCAACTGAACAACTCTCAGAACGTCGACCGTACGTAGTTTCACGTCAGTTATAAAATTTGTTTTGTGTTATTTTATGGTTATTACAGTTTATAAAATAGTGTTATATTGTGTTTTAGTTATAAATAAATAAGTGTAAATTGTGTTTGAGTGAAATTAGGCTTATAACGGTGTTGTAATAAAACGGTACCTAAGTGAAGAAATAAGATAGCCTAGAAATAAGTTTTAGGTTAAATTGCCGATTATATATTTTTGAATTTTCATTACAAAATGTAAATTTATTTGAAACTGGGTAGAATGCTATTCGATTCTACATTTCACTCTCGAATTTTTGGTATAAAAAAACATCGTTTGAAGTAAAAAATTTCCAGGCCTAGTCACTTTGAAATTAGTCATGATTTGCAGGTTATGTAGTAAAAACGTTCAAAGTGTTATTTTGAACTAAACAATTGTGAAATTGAAATATATTTTTACATATTTCTATTTAGAACTAAGTTACGAAACTTTTTCAAATTTATTAAAAAAATTACAAAAATGTTATACTATTATTTATGTAGGCATAAACTTGTTTTTATCCCCTTCCATTTTAACGTTTACGATTTCAAAAGAAACTAATTTTTAGTGGCATATTTGAATTCCTTGAAGTTTCTTCTACAAAAAAGCTATGGAACACTTTTGGATTGGGGTTCATTTACTATTTTTGGCGAATTTTTAAAAATATGATTGCAAAACGCTATAAACTGGCTTTTCAATTTTAGCTTTAACCATGCCACTTCTAGGGTTAAGATACAAATGTATTATACAGAGGGATGGAAAAGTAGGTATACAATAATGAAATATTTTATAGAAAATGTAGTTTTATTTATACAAAAACTAAACTTTTACATTCTATTTTAAGAGTGTTAGGAAACAGAATGAATTCTTAAAAGTGTTACAATGGACCACTACACTTACTTCCTTTTGTGTTCAAACTGTTTGCCTTCACAGTCAACACACTGCTGTAACCTTGAAGTTACGATTAAACACACTTGTCTTTTCGGCAAAGTTCTTTATTTGCATCTAAGTCTTGGCAAGCTTGGCGAATGAATTCAACCATCGAATTGTGAGATCACGAGGTTTCTTCGAAAACACTTTATCTTTAACAACTCCCCAAAAGAAAAAATCAATCTGTGTTAGATCGGGAGATCTTGCTGGCCATTCAACCGATCCTCTTGGACCAATCCACCTGTTAGGAAACTCCCGGTTCAGTATGTCACGCACGATTGGGCAGAAGCTCCATCTTGTTGGAAGTACAATTCCTCATTACCCTGCTGGATTTTAATTTGCGGTATAACGTCTGTTCTTGTATGCATGTCATGAAAAAATAAGGTCGAATGACACCTTTACATGAAATGCTAGCCGAAACTGTTACTCCTTTTTATAAATTGTAATGTTTTTATAAATTGTATAAGCTACAATTGTTTTTATTTTTTGTCTGTTAAAGTACTATTTATTTTTAAGAATTTTATTTTGTACATGTTTGTAATTTTGTATTGAAGTTAGGTGGAAGAGAGGACTAAATAGTCCTAACCTTGACCCCAAAAAATAAAGCAATCAATCAATCAGGTTGATTCAGCTGTTCTTCCAATGTTATGTGTGGATTATCAAAACAATAATAGCCACAGTTGTGTCTATTGACGGCAACTGAAAGCTTAAAATTAGCCTCATCACTCCAAACATTTTTTGGAATAATTCCAGCACCTTGTAGTTCCTCATTTACCAATATCTCTCAAAACTGCAGTGGAAGATCAGGGTCGCCCATGAAATAAGTCTTGGAATGTACATTTTCAAACATAACCGTTTCATTAGGCGTCCTAAAGATATACTTTCAATGTTCAGTTTAATAGATGCCCTTCTCCTAAATATTTTTTGGGTTTCGAACATAGGCCCTCACGACAGTCATTTCGTTTTCAGGAGTAGTGGTAATTGGTCGTCCAGACTTTGGAGCATTACAGATATATAATGTAAGATTGAACTTATTATCTCTTAGTCTATAAATACTTAATCTGGTTGGTGGAGGTGTGTGAAACTCTTCTCTCATTCTCTTTCGAACTCTTTCGCAGTTTTCTGTCCTTGAATATTGTTTAAAAATCCACTTTCGTTATAACCAGCCATGATGACACAAGTGAAAAATAATAACAACTGTAACAATGTGAAAACATGAACAGGTGGCTAACTTGGATATTACCAACAAAATAAAACTGTATACCTACTTTTGCACACCTCTATATATAAGCTTTCTAAACCAGTTACGGATTATGGTAGCTACATAGGGTGTATTTAACATGCGCAAAATACGGCCTTCAAGGTCCCCAGTGTTTGGAAAATTTTGGAGATTTCAACAGTTTAATGATTGAAAATAAAACCCAAAAATAAACACACCGCACATGTTAGTGTTAAGGTCTACATGTTTTTTGACTAGTAATTCGTAAATACACTGCACATACTGAAGAGAAAACAACATAGTGAATGGAATTTATTGTAACATTCAATACATTTATTTGAAGAACATTACCAATGTGCAATGAGTGGAAAAATCATCTGTTATCCAACGACCCAGACTTTCCACAGATAACGCAGACATTACTCTGCTTGTACAGACTTATACGGAATATAAATCCAATACAAGGGAAATATTTTCACCGTGTATCAAGCTTTCAGCGTAAAAGCATCACGAACGTGAGCGGACTTAAATACATATTTGTGGAATTTCAGAAGGAAATGGATTGTTACTAGTCGACCTGGTTTCAGTTCACTCCTGACTTGAAAGCTTAAGGATTTGTTTTCGAAACAATTTTGAAATATGTATTTTTACTGTAAATAATGATAATAAAAATAATCATTTGATGACTGTCTTTGTACTTTTGTTTTATTATTTTACTAGGCGAATCCCCTGCGTCCTCCGCACGCCAACCCCAATGGAACCTTCTATACACATAATCATGTTATGTTTTCTTTATAATAAAGGTGTAGGATTAATAATAACCCCAAAGCTAAGATGGTAAATAATGTTAAATGTGCAAATCAAATTTTGTCGTATAATATATAACATTAGTTATAAATGTTATAATAATGGTTATTGAACCAGCAAGGCTCAGGTCTACGCTTTATAACCCTAACTTAAAAGTTATAAAAACAAAAATAATTGATTCAAAGAATGAAATCAGCTGTTAATGGAAATATTGGAGCAAATAGCAATTTTATTCAATTGGTTGCTATGGTAATAATTTAAAATGCATGTTTTTATCAGTCTTGGCCTAACCTAAGAATTTTTTCCGACTAAATTTACAAATATTGAAATAAAAAAGGTTTTTATCGACATGAATTACAGCCTATGTTACTCAGGGATAGTGCAGCTTTTTATTAGTAAAACTGTCTTTTCAATCGGTTCAGTAGTTCCAGAGATTACCCCCTACATATAAACAAACAAACAAATAAACTTTACCTCTTTATAATATTTGTATAGATTAAAAGAAATTTAATTAAAAAACTCAATCCTACTTGAAAATTCCTCAAAAGGTTTGTCATCTGTTTGTGGAACCGGCAATTATCAGACAGACTTGAGCGTGGGCAATGCCACTCTAGTAAAAACATCGAATCCAGTGATCGTAGCCAACCTTGAGAAGGCATTGGTAAAGCGCTCGAGCGCGACTAGAATATCGCTTGTATACACTTTCGTGTTCACTAACACAGGTCTTATTAGCGAATTTCCATAGGCAAGATGAGCTACTGCAGTGACCCTTAGTGTTGGAATTATTGATAAATGAGCACCTGTATTGTAAACAGAACTCCTTTTCGTGTGTCATTAAAAATTGTTTGTATATTATTATATGGTTTCACACTCTATCGGCTGCAGTTTTAAGTCCGATTTCGTCAAAATTTGTTACACTCGTTGGTTTTCTAAGTCGCTCAGAAGAGTTCGTTACCCAAACAAATCCATCAACCGGAATCACGTTTTTTTGACAGGAAGTAACTATGTTTTTTTTTTGTTAGATATTTCGCACTAGAATGAAATATTTTTGGAGTTTTATCTAAAAATATGAATGCAGGTATTATTCTGCCCATTTGATTTTTTAAACGAGCTTATAGCTGGCTCTGTTCCCTCAAAATCGATCAAAACGTAAAATACTATAAAAGAACCCGATTGATTTCCACCGAAGTCCGAGTTTGTACGCTACGAGCGAAGTGAAGCAGCAGTCCATAACCCGAGGCCGCAAACAAAATCTACTAATATATTTCGTATACATAGGCAACTATTCAGCGCCTTCATGAGCAGATCAATTTCTCAAAACCTAAAACTTAATTTTGGAAATTCACTAAACTCACATCAGCGGTTCAGCTGCGTGGTCAAACTACTTTTAGTTTCCACCATGTGCGTACGACATTTAAATTTGCAGAGACCTCCAATGTGTTAACATTGGTAACAAAAATCCTCCTATGTTTTAATGCTATCAAGTGACTCGACTAAAAATCATGTTTTTAGTCTTGTCTATAAGAAAATATATATTTTTTCCACCTACTTACTATAATTTAGAAGTTTATGAACGATTTCCTGCAAATTTCAAAAGATTACTTTCAAAATTCGATATAAGGTAAGTTGTGTTGAAGATGACTGTGTGTTGGGTTTCGTCCTGGTATTACACACTCTTTACTAAACAAATTTATGTTTTTTTAAAGCAATAAATAAATGTTAAAATAAGATTTACATGAATATAGAACAAGGTGAAAACCTCAGTACTATGAGTACAGGCGCTGGTACAGTTCTAAGTTACTTTACGAAGTTTCCTCTGAGCACTAAACAAATTATCCCCCCCCCCCCATCCGCTAAGGGTTTTAGTGATAAAACACGTTTTATGGAAAGATTATGGTAATATTTAGAACATGTAAAAACATTGATTAAACACTGTGCCTACTAAGAACGTTTTAACTATATTTATTAAAATGTTCAATCAATAAATGTTCTTAGTCTTTGCACAAGGGTTTAAAATAATTCCATCAAGCAGCTAAACCACTCACGTAGGTTTAGCGAATTTTCAGAAATACATTTTTATGTTTTATTGTTTCAACTATTTGGAAAATTGGTCTACTCAAAAAGGCGCTGAATAGCTGACCCTGTTAGAAATACATTAGTAGAATTTGCACCTCATACATTTTTAAAGAATAAAAAATAAATTAGTTTTTTGTACACGCTTAAAATGTTACGTAACAAATATGTACTCCAACTATCAGGTCAACATCTTTTCTATTTCCAAAGATATTAAGTGTTTAGTGACAAAAACGAAATGCTGGATAATTCGAAAACTAAGTATTTAAGACCTATGTTTATGGGAACTTGTTTTCTAATGTTCACCTGTAAAATAGCCTGGAGAAATTTGGGGCACTATTTTCTACACATCCTGTATATAGATCTCAGTAGAGTTTTGGTTATGGTTATCTGTGTAACCGCTAACGTCTCTAAGATAGCGAATTGGGCGCAGCCCCGACGATCTGATATAAATGAACGTTAGCAACCTGGAGTGAGATCCAGGCCAAGTTGACAAGAGTAGCTTTACAATGTTAAACATTTACTGTTTTTGTTCAATCTCCAAGTGTAGTAGTATTCTGAATTCGAAGTGATATATCACCTTCAATGAAATGCCACCTGTCACTATTATACTACCACGCCACTCTTTACACAATATTACTTCCCGGCACGCAAACTGTCATCTGTGTTCGTTTACAAGACTTTTTACATCGCTAAATCTCTAAAATGACGTCTCAGAAAGTAAAGAAATGACAACCGTTAGGAAACGTAAAGTTGCTGTTTTGCCAGACAGTTCGATTTTTTATAAAAAGTCGAATTCGTATTGATTTAATCTAGGAGGATAGTGTCGATATATTTGTTTAATTTGATGTTTGTTAGGATACTATATCACCGAGTAACTCAACCTAAGCAATGGCTAATGGATCATATATTGTCTTTTTCCTGAATGTGTTTAATAAGTGTCTAAACCTCATTAATAATAATTAAGTGCATTTGTGTAATGATTTCAAACTTCATCAAGCGAAGTATATGCAGTTTTAAATATTAGTTTTTAAAACTTTTTGTTTTGTTTTAATCCTAGGTGCTTCGCCTGAGCTCTCATCGCTTATAAACAACGGTTGCGACCCATGACAAAGCCAATTGAAATATATTATTGCCTACTCTGACATTTTCATGGAAATTATGATTAGTTATAACACAGACACCTGGATCTAAGTAGGGTGGGGACCGTCCACAGTAATTTGATTTACGCTTGCGTTGTGATTTCACCATTAATATTTAAACAATTAGGCCTATTAATTAGCATTTAAAATAATTGCTGATATTATCAACTATGGAAAACAATATAATACGTTAAACCAGATTTTTGACTTAATAAGTAAGCATTTTGTTTGCTTTTACTTAATCTAAAAAAACTTTATCTTTAGTTGTGAAGAGCAAATAAACCTGATTTGGTTCATTGTAGGGTCAAAAATTCTGATTTTTTAATCAAAATCAGCTGTTTTGTTTATAACCAACAGGTACTTGCGGCTTCCATCGCAGATGTGGTTAAATAAATGAAAGGACTATCGGGTAAATATTGTGCCTTACCAATTAAAAAATAAATATATTTTAGATCCGAGTTCCATTTCCCAAAGTCGTACAGTGAGTGTTGATCTATGTCTACCTTTTAAGCCTACTTAAATTATTAGCTATTCATTCACCAATAAACTTTATAAATCCCGTTTTCTACCAGTTTGTTACTCATAACTGCCGAACGAACATAACGATTACAAATCAGGTTTTGAGGGTTATTTAACATCGATGAGTACATTTCCCATTATTGCATACTGTTTTGATATATATTTAACTGTTAAACCTACAGAAGATCTTGTCAAAATGTTAAGCTTTTGATTCAAATCAGTTGTTTTATGTTTAACAGTCACGTCCGTTAGCAATACCAGTAATTTTGTCCATAATTATTTTTTTTAATTTTTAAATATTTACCCTAAATATATCCGGGATAAAACGTAGCCTAGATTTTTCTCTGAAAAGTCCTCTACATGCTGATTAAAGTTTCGTCAAAATTTATCAGCCATAATTATTCAAACTTTACCTAAAAACCTGAACATGAATTTTTTCTATCTGTTTATTTGTCCGTGCTATTCTCCGGAATGGCTGAATAAATTTTGACGAAACTTTCATTTACTTGTTGAGAACTTTTCAGAGAATAATCCAGGCTACTTTTTATCCCGGATATATTAATATTCCTATTTAAAAAATTTTTAAAAGTAAAAATTATGGGCAAAATTAGGTACTGATTTTACAAACGGACGTGACACGTGACCATTAACAACTGATTTGGTTCATATTGGTTTAATCTATATATATAAAAGCGAAATACCACTCACTCACTCACTCACTCATCACGATTTCTCAAAAACTACCGAACGGATTGAAATGAAATTTTGTATGTAGCTTCCTCTAGGGCCATAGGTGCTCACTAAGAAAGC